>BMAO01025875.1:0-16803 GCA_019973975.1 Trichonephila clavata | reverse complement strand
ACCCGCGTGATATAGGTATGACCGGAAAGAAAGTTGAGTACCCCTGATCTAAATTGTAATAACAGTTCCTCTACTTAAAATATTATAGCCTATAACCTCTCTGAAAGTAGAAGTTGTCGAAGTACGATTTCAGTATATATTAACCCTTTCACTTTCTACTTACTTCCAAAATGCAAAGAATGTTTTCAATAAATGTTTTTAAAGAATTTTAAAAACAGTATTCAAACATGTTAACAGTTCTTTATATGAGTGTACCTTGACATAATAGAGTTATAAAACAGATGAATGACTTTTGCTAATTGTTGTGGATTTTTTCCCCTCTGATTATTAATACTTATGATACGTTGAGAGTTTTAACAAAAAAATAATATCTATTCAATTTTGGGAAAATTTTTAAATTATGCGTGTGTGTGTGAATGTATATACATATTTTACACTTTCTTCCGACCATGCATACATAAATAATTGAAATAAAATAAAGCAAACTCTTAATTTGTTTAATTTTGTATAAAAATGTTATCTTATTATCTGATATTGAAATAAATGAAAAAAAAATTTAAACAAACATGTTCTTGGTATTCATGATAGTTATCATGGACCTTTTTGTTAACCAAAAATGGTTTTGATCAAGGTAGCTGACCAGGCAATTAAGTGACAAATGTCTAGCCATTTGACAGAGGACATCAGAATGACCATGTATTCCTTTTTTTCTATTTCACATACTTTAATAAATCATTTATATTTCGCTTGTTTGTTTTGAAACTGCTGATTATTTCACGTTTTTCAAATTTATGCATGTAATCTTTTACACTTATCTGCAATTTCACCGGAATCTTATATGAATACCTTACACAAAGATGCGATAAAACAGTTAACTGTCATTATTTTAATAATTTATATTTATAAGTTGATTAGCAAACATTTTTATTTTATATCTGAAAGATAATTAATAATTTGATTTTACTTAATTACAAAAATATTGCCATTATCGATTAAAAACGTATAAACTATGATGTAAATATAGCACTTGATGCAAGAATTTCGTGAACTATTTTTTTACTTATCTGATCAGTAATTGCAGAAAATATTATATGTCATTAATTAAACTCTTATCGATAATTTTACACTTTATCAAAATAAATTATACAGTAGCATACCTCTGTCAAGCAGGTCTCGTTTAATCAACGACAGTCTATTCTTGAACTTTTTTATTTGGTCTGCGCTCAGTGATCTGTTTAACGAGTCTGAAGGTTTCGGGTCAATTTTTGCATTTCTTTCAAAATTTGTTTTTATGACTCTTTTCCTCTGTTATCCTCACTATCATCAGCTTTTTATTTTTTTTTTATTTTTTCATCTCATTGTATGCTGGTATCGAATAGAACTTTCATAAGTATATAAATGTAACTATCAAAAGCTAAATGAGAGAAAGTTGACTTAATTACTCTTAGATTTTATTATTGGAATGAGTTTTAAAATTTACCGAAGCAAACATTTTCTTTGTTTTTTTTAATAAAACCAGTACACCAGATATTCTTTTTTCCAAAAAAGAGCTATTGAATATTTTTACAAAGTAGATGTCTTGTGTTAAAAAGCATGCTAAGTAGTTTTGATGAGATACCTAACATCGTCCCCTGCTCTTGGTCGATTCGGTCTATTTATGGGAAACGAAAATAAGAGGGACATAAAGAGGTTTTTGATTTCAGGCAACCAAATATCTCATGAAATTTAATATTTATGATTGCATGAAATTAAAAATTTATAAAGCCTTAGTAAAACTTATTATAAGACCAAGGGCTTAGGATGAAAAGGGTTAAAATAAATAATATTTCTCAGTTGTTCTATTTTTTAAGAATTAAGACTTGTGCGGCTAGTTAAATATCAGTGTTTGGTACATATCAGAGAAAAAGATTAAATAAAAAAATCTAATGTAGTATAAACATTTTTGTCAGTGTTTATTCAACCGAAATCTTTCGCAATCATAATTAATCAACTCTTTATAAATCCCTATTAATAAACAATATTTTACGAAACTCGAACATTTAGCTTGTTTTCACTTGAAATTTGACATCAGAATTAATGCTGATGCCCAGATATGCATTATTTGGTGTTTAATTTAAAGATGAAATATGTATAATCTTATGAAGCATACACATCGTATGTTATTTCTGCTAAAACTCCTCTACAAAATCATAGTTAAATAATTTTTGATACGGCTGCTATCAACAGATACTATTTTAAGCAACTCTAAGATTTAGCTTACTTTCTCTGGAAATTTTGATGTAAAATAACACTTTAAACATGTTACTTCACGTCATAGGCATGCCTATTACATATTTAATAGATTGTATTTAAAGATGAAAAAAACCCTATTAATTTGCAATGTGTGTTTTAATTTATTTCTTAATTTGTTTTAAACAAGGTTAATTCTATTTTTCAAACATTGATTGCATTCATCATTCATGACCATCCTTTCTAATTTAAAATCTAAATATATTCTAATTTTATAAACCGTTTGATATTTTCTCCCTCTCAGTATCCTAAACGAAGAACACTGTTACAAACAAAATTAGAGTAAATTTAGGTCTTATATATGTATATATATTGATCGACTTCAGATCTCTTCAAGTTCTTAGTTTCAAATCTTTAGGTTAGTTAACTCGATACAGTTGGTAAAAAGATCCAAGCAATCAAGCCGATGTGGCACACCTGTAAAACGTATCACCTCCCCCGCTTTCGCTGACCTCAGGGTGCTAAGACACTTTTTATTACTCACCCACCCTAAATGTTCACTATCATGGTTTGTTCCCTCCATCTGCTTAAGGGCAGGTTCCTGACCTCGGCACTCTATTCTTCTATTTCGTCTCCCCCCCCCCGACATAAACCACTGCTCAAGCGGTACGATGAAATCCACGATGCGACTGTAACCCATCCGTATTCTTTTTTTCTGTATCTTTCTTTTTCATTTATAGAATGTCTAAATCCTGTTACACTATTTCCCATTCATTGTCGCGCTGAAGATTTCCACGCGCCACTAGTTGACGAGGAGTTATACCGCTTATGAAATGAAAGATTTGACACGCATATGCGCGTGGATTTCATTTAGGAAGGGCGCTACCGTTTCACGCTACGGTTTTAAATATGGTGCCTTCGTTTGGAGATTTTCATCACAAGTTCTTTGCGCATGGTTTGAAAATTATTTTCGATCTTTAAATACCAGACACTTCAAAATAGATGTTTACCATTCTCGTGACTGTGTTCCGTTAAGAATGTCGTGCCTTTTTTTTTTTTGGTAAGTCGACTTTAATTGCGTTAATGCGTGCGAGAAAAAGTTGCATTCCTTACATACACATATTTTTATCTTTATAATAAAGATAATTTTGATTTTCGATGTCACTCAAGCGCAATAAAAATAATTGCTGTTTTTTCCCCTTATTTGTACTTAAAATTAAAAGAAAAGGAAAACGGAAAATAAGTAAATGATGTTGATTGAATAGCAATGCATAATAACTCTTGCTCACACACAAACTACGTCACAATATAATCCATGCATATAACAAAGTCTTACCATATTTTTTTTAGTTCTATATTTAACCCATTTCCTGAATAAAGGGAATTTGAAGAACCTGAGGACAATTCAGTTCAAAAGGCTTTTTATATGTTTTATTTTTAAAAAAATGATTTACAATTTCTTTTTTTATCAAACTGATATGATATATTAAAGAGAAAAAGAAAACTTTTTAGTATTTAGTCAAAAATAAATATTTAGTTTTAATATTTTTTAAAGAATAATACAAATCAGACATTTGATGACAAATATCTTAAAAACCTTTAAACTTTATTCAATAATTTCAGTTTTTCAAAAAAGAAAGAACAGTCCCTCCTTTTTTTCCCTCCTGTATAACAATAAATCATATATTTTTGAATAATAAAGGAATGTTCAAATTACATCCCTAGATCTAGTACCTTCTACTGAAATATTGATCCGAATTTAATCAAATTTAGAGTAAACACTTTGAACCATACATTTGTGAAAATATATAAATTAGCACAAATTAAGTTTATAAGTTAGTCTTTTACAAAATACTTCTAAAATAAGTTTTAAAAAATCTGGAAATTTTAAAGGGTACAAAAGTTACAAATAATTTTTTTTTAAAAAAAAACTTTTAGTTACTCTTTTTAGCAATTTTCTCCCCTTCTATTTTTACATATTCTAAATATTCTAGAGTATACATTCATTTCTCGCTCATACAAATATGCAGAATTAAAAAGAAATGCAATTCCAATATTAAAATAAGGTCCCAGGATTATTGGGACAAATTATAAAGGGAAGTAAGGGATATCACAAGGATTTAGATTTGCATAGCAACCCATGGTTGGCAACGTCTTTGTTTGGTGCTAGGGGGCATAGATTGCAAAAGAATTGAAGGAAATATATAGACCTGCATTACTTCAGTCATTTGATCTGTTATCACCCGCAGAGGAGGATGCGACAGTTTCACAAACATCGAGCTGGCAGATATGTACCTGATTTACGAATTGGTAGAAGGAAATGCATGAGCAGCCGAAAGATTGTATAGTGAAAGGTACCCATAGAGAGAGGCACCATATCACCGGATACTTTCTAATTGGCATCGCAATTTGTGAAGGTACTCTTTGAAGATAGTATGAGTGTAATGGTTTGCCTTCCTGTTGTAAAACAAAATGAATACTACTCCAATATCCCCCTTACGGCAGCAGCGAGGGCTTGTTCGCTGGTACTCTGATTCCTTCGAAAGGTATCCACCACATTTTGTTCTATGTTGGAAGTTCGCATCACTCGTGACCCCCTCTCACTATACCTATTACTTCATAATGATCCATATTCACACATTGTAATGTAAATCAGTAAACATCCGGCTATCTGGTGCATCTCTATGTAGGTACCATTCGAAATATAATCTTTCTACTGTTCGAGCATTTCCTTCTGCCATTCCTTAAATCCGGAATATATCTGCTAGCTTGGTGTTCTTATATAAAACTGTTCTATTATTCTCTGAAGGCGATGGCTGCTCAAAAGACTGCGGTAATGCAAATCTGTTTCCTGCAATGTCCTTGTGAGAAACGCCACCTAGCCCTGAACAAAGACACTTCCAACCATGGGTTGCCGTGCAAATCTGTTCCTTTGTGATGTCCTCTACCTCCTCATAAAGTTTGTCCCAATAATTCTAGAACACCCTGTATAATGGTGTTCTTGTAAACATAAGCTGATCTACAGTCTGAAGTATAAGACGATATTTCGATTTGCTTTGTTATTCAAATAGAAACATTTCAGACTAATATTGAGAATGTGATTGGATTCAAATTGGAGTATGAACAATTTATATTAAGAATAATTTTTATTAATTATTAAATAGCGTGCTACTTAATTTGTGTGAGATTATTCTGCTTAATTCAAGGTGAAGGGCATTTTTGTTTAGTTTTTCAGCTTAGATTATAAAATTCTTTAAAATAAGAATTTTTTTCAAAATTCTCAGTTTGTTTTATACTAATATGACCTGCTAACGTAACGCTGTAGCCGAGAATCATGGTCACAAACTCGTGATTGGTGTCGTCGAATCATGGATTCAAGTCTTGGTCTTACTAAAAATCCGACACTGATGCCTGTTAAATTTATCGAGTTTCAAAGTCCTTTCGTTGGTATGGTGTGGAATTTTGGAGAGTAAAATACCAACTCTTGTGTCATTCTCGTCATTTGACCAACATTCAAAACTATGAAGTTCATCGCCAATAGTTTTCGTGTCGCGTTAGAGTATGATCTTTATAAAAATCACATCAAACTTGACCTAAGAAATCTGAAATTTAAAGAGGAAAATCAAATTTCTCCACGTGCACTTGATATACTCAGAACGTTCTCAATTGTGTTGATACCGAAAAATTTTCAACGAAAATGGACGATTCTATAAAGAAAAACTCCAAACTTTAAATATTTGTGTCTGAAATCACATACATTTTTTATTATATTAAAATATCAAGAATTTTTCAACCAAAAGTCATTCAGTTGAAGCACTGATTAGTATGTTGAATACGAAAAAGATTTTTGTTTCAACGGCAATTGCGCAACGTTATATTTTAACCTCTTTTTTTCAGCATCGCGTGTAACACGTTCTGATTTTTACGCCCATACGTTTGGTAGTATATCACGCAACGAAGTGAAAAATTGCGTCGTAGAAGATGGAAAGCATAATCATTTTGTACTTTCTATAATTTTACTTTCTTTAGTTATGAAACAAGAAAGAATGTAAAGCTGTTTCACGTTGAGCCTTTTAACGTTTCCCAAAACACATTTTATATCTTGAGTAATTCTTTTCATGCAGATACTTATCTAATATACTTCAAAGCAGTAAATTTGATAAATATACTATCAAGGAGTATGTTTGTGAAAATTTTAAGTTTTGATAAAGTGAAATGACATGCATCACAACTCAAAAAAATACTTAGTTAAAAAAATAGCTTTGCATTTTCGAAATCAAGATGAAGTATACATTAAATTACAACAATAAAAATGCTCTCTTAGCGATTTTTTTAAAAAAAATAAAATTCAAATACATATATGTGTGTGTATAAATGACCAAGAACTAATGTTCCTTTTTTAAAAAAAAAAGTAATGTTAAAACTTTTAAATTATTAGAAAGAAATGTTTGTAGAAGATTGTATTTATTAAACGAGGAAAAAACTCACGTATGGAATGTTTATACTTTTAATTATACACTGCTGGACCCGTAAATGCAACACCAAGAAAGACAAGAGATTGCACAGCAAAATTTATTTGTAGATAACTCGTTGATCAAGTATGAAATGATTAAATTTATAGACTTTTGTGAAATGTGGTTCCTGCCAGAATCAGTAGCCAGAATAGCCACCATTGATGGAGATCACCACTGCCACACGCCTCGGCATTGATTCAAATATACTTTGGATGTGTTCTTGGGGTACAGCAGACCAAGCAGCTTCCACACGTTGCCAAAGTTGATCTGGTGTGGCAGCTGGGGGTGTAAT
The DNA here is from genome assembly GCA_019973975.1 of Trichonephila clavata. NCBI lineage: Eukaryota > Metazoa > Arthropoda > Arachnida > Araneae > Nephilidae > Trichonephila > Trichonephila clavata. The sequence goes on along the minus strand of BMAO01025875.1, from coordinate 9,768 downwards.
CTGGGTCAATCGTTGAGCAACCATGGACCACATGTTTTCTATCGGCGAAAGATCCGGAGAGCGAGCCGGCCAGGGAAGCCATTAAATCTGGTGATTGACAGAACCTTTGGACAATGCGCGCCACCTGTGGTCGCGCATTATCCTGTTGAAATATGGCTGTGGTCAAGACCTAAAGGTAAAGAAGGACGACTGGCTCCAACACCTCGGAGATATAGCGCTGGCTGTTGAAAGTACCAACAATGCGTACTAGAGGAGTGCGAGAGTGATATCCAATACCACCCTATACCATAATACCCGGTGCAGGACCAGTGTGGCAGTGCATAACGCAGCTGTTCAGCATCCTCTCTCCACGGTGTCTCCAGACTCGAATCCGACCATCGTGGTGTTGCAGACAGATGCATGACTCGTCAGTAAAGACAACTTCATTCCATTCTGCTCATCCATCCTTCTTTCATCACACCATTGGCGGCGGAGGCGTCTGTGGTTCTGCATCAAGGGTAGAACAAGCGAAGGACGTCTTGCGGACGGACCTCTCTGCTGTAAATGGCGTCGAATGGTACGCATAGACAGTGAATGATGAGTTACATACTTAATGTGCTGTGCTATGGTTCGAGATATGACTGAGCGATCCGTCACTGCCATGCGCACAATTTGCCTGTCCTCACGTAAATGGTGCACTGAGGTAGATGCGATCGACCACGTTGTCCGTCGTACTCTCCTGCACATATCCGCATTACAGTTGTTTGGTTTTGACCAACACGACTACCGATTTCCCTGAAAGATAATCCACAATCTCGGTAGGCCACTATCCTTTCTCTGTTGAACTCGGATATTTGATCAAAAGCTGATCGCTGTTTTCTACGAGACATAACTGATCGTTTTTTGAAAAAAAAACCACAAGAAAAACACAATTGCCGAACTTGAAATTGTCGAAATCTCCAAGCCTTAAGTAGCGCTTTGAGGTGGCGCAACAGTCGTGCGTGATGTGTATCTGAGCTGAAATTCTAATCATATGTGCATTTCTTACCTCCGCTAATGCATGTTGTAAATTTCATGTTATTTGCATGCTTCTTTCAGGGTGTTGTATTTACGGTGGCCAGCAGTGTAACTTATATTTGGTGTATTTTTGTATGGTAATATTAATGTATCATAATGAAATATACTTGATACATCTTTAATAGATAAATATATTCACATATTATAAGAAAATATATTCACATAATATAAGAAAATATATTCACATATTATAAGAAAATATATTCACATAATATAAGAAAATATATTCACATAATATAAGAAAATATATTCACATAATATAAGAAAATATATTCACATAATATAAGAAAATATATTCACATAATATAAGAAAATATATTCTTATATAACTATATTCTTTTAAGGAAAATATATTTGTGTATAAATCAGTCTAACCAAATGGTGCGTCGTTCATAGGGGAGTGAATTTGTGACCTAGATTACAGATTTCGGTTTTGTTCTTCCTAAACCATGATGAAGAGAGGCTCATGCATGTCAAGACCGAGGAGGGTCTTGTCAATTTAGATATCATCCACATAACTCGATTGTGTTTCAGAATTACTAAGAAGGAAGTAAAGTTTTCAGTACAACGCTGATTTAACAAAAAAATTAATCGACTCATGTAATGCAATTTACTATAATTTTCCCCCGCTACTTGTAAAAAAGTACATTATGTTTTTTTAAATGAAATTTTTTAAAGCTTCATAAATTGAAAAAGTCTTACTAAAATTTAACTAGAAATTTTTATGAATGTGTTATATTTCAACCAGAACTCAAAAGATGAAGAATGGCATAAATATTAACTAAATATTTTTGAGCCTCAGGTTCTTTTCAAAATGTTAGTATTTCTTATAATACTTGGGGGAGAAAACGTTCCAAAGAGAAACAGTAAATTTTAAAAATATATGCTAAATCAAAAGCTTATTAAAAGCTTCATCGAAAGCTCTATCAAAAAAAAACAAGAAATAAATAAAAACGATTCAATGAACTATATTTATTTGTACATAGAGCACACAATTTCAGTGCTTTCTAATATATTGTCAAAATTATTTAATAAAACATGTGACATCCCATTACATTTTTCAAATAATCCCTTCCATTCTATTGTGAAATGTACACACATATTCTACATTGAATGTATGTTATACTTGGTAGCATTTCAATACATTTGCTTTATTTCAATATAATGGAAGATGTATTATAGCTGAAAATACACAAGCGTGATTTGGAATACTATATTTTAAGCAGAGGAATTTCTAAAAAGTCGACTGTGGGGTTTATAGGTAGCGTGTCCGCCTTGCAAACCCAAGGTAGTGCTTTGATCACGATTAGAGCAGATAGATTTTGAGGAGGAAAAAAAAACGTAGGCACGCATATCATATGATTATATGGCATGTGTAAAAGACCCTTGAGTATTAGTGTTGATCTCTTTTCTAATGGTTTATTCTGGATAATATAAAGATAAAAAATATTACTAACATAGAGCGAATGTCTAGTACAGCCTCCTTCTATTCTTTGTTCTTACATTCTCTCGGATAAACAAAAATACACACCTTATAATTTAAATAGCGCCATCTAGTGACATACATGAACCCTAGCAATCATTTTGTCTCTGGTACTCTTGGTAAAATTAAACCACTGCAATATTTAGAATCCGACGAGAGGGGGAATCAAAATTCATTCAAGCTTCAAAATTTGGTAAGGAGAGCCGCCACTAGATGGGGCCATCACTGAAAGGGCTCTCACACTTGGAGAACTTTCCGTATCTACAGAGGCCTTTGTTCCAAAAAGCAATTTTTTTTTCTATAGTGATGACAAATATGCCTGTCAAGTAAAAAAAAAAGTCCGTCAACATCAATCATTTTTAAAGGTAACGGTATCGAATGCATGAGGATTTTATTTTGTTGGGAGATTAAATACTTTTACATTGCATGTAAACTTTTTTAATTTTCTGATTACACATTGATATATTTACATAAATAAACATTGCTTGGTTTTTTAAAGTTCTGTTTCTTAACATGAATAATAACATAATAATTATAATATATACATAGCATTATGGAGCATCAACTTTCACTCCAATGACGGAGACAATTCGCCTCAAAATGAACTCTACAAAATGCCGAAAGTGTCGGGAAATCATACATACCCAAAACCTCTCTCAACAATATTCAACTCAAAGAGCAGAACATCTTGATTCATGAGGTCTCAGATGTTTAGGTAGGGAAAGAGAGATGAGAGATCAGGGAAGTACGATTATGTCTGTAGCATGTTCATAGAGAACAATTCAGATATAATAACTTATCATCTTGACAACAAAACTGTATTCTTAACTATACAAATTCTTAGATATTTATTACAGTTCTACATTATAGATAATTGTTATTTATTTTCCATAACTGTACTTAGAACCCAAACAAATTGAAAGGGAAAAAAACATCTTCAGAGCTCTGTTATACCATAACTGCAATGCATTTCATAAAACGAAAGTTTTCTCTAAAGCATAGTGAATGTTCCCCAAACCAGGATTAATTATTTTTTTTGTTGGCGGATTCTATATAGGTCACTATGGAAGATAAAGATACAGCGTATTATATAAGTTAAATAACGAGGAATGATTATTCTGATTGGTCCTTTTTTGTTGTTTTTTATTTAGGGCAAATGCATAATGAACCGTATGCATAATCCAATAATTTATCAGCTCAATGAATACTAAATGATAAATAATCATAAAACTTTATATTCTGCATAACAACTTTAAGAAATGTAATATAAACTAATTGCAGCCTCTTAATATGGCATTCGCTTATAAAATTTTTTTTTAGAATAATAATGTCTTATCGGAGTTTAGAAGTTCAAATTTGTTTATCTGATTGACTATACTTTTTTAAGAAATCAGAAATTTATTTATTTGTTAATATATTTTTAAAAGAATGTCAATATTTTTACTTGCTAAAGTAAATTAATGTTTTGATTCCTTGAAAAACCTAATATATATATTAGGTTGATGAAATTTAACTATCATTCTAAATCAGTACTTACTTATAAAGATGTAAAACAGCAGATTTATGATTTACAAAAGAATTTTATCATTGTTTACATAGATAAAGTGCCTGGTAATTATGCTATAATTTGTAAATATTTTTATAATAGGATTAATGAACACTTTTTAAACAATCAATCTTTCAAAAGATTGGACTTGTCAAATAAAGAAATTAATAATCGAGTTACTGCTATATATATAGAAAATTGGGTGTCTCCATTCATAAGATTAAGTTTCCATATATATTTTTAACACCTAAATTTTTCATAAAATTCCTGTTAAATTTAGAACAGTAACAAATGCCTTTAAAACTTATATCACTGCTGCAGGTAAAATTCTGCATAATATTATTCAAGTATTCATCAATAAGCAATGTAATAAAGCTATAATTAAAAATAGTAAAGATATTATAGATTTTTTTAAAAATAAAAATATTTATTCAGTTCATAGTTATGATTTTGAAGATATTTTTAATTTCCTTAATATCAATGATATAATTAGGGTAATTTTAGATAATTATAGAAATTTTAACCTTAATATTAATTTACAAAAGTTTAGAACTCTAATAAATTTAGTCTTAAAAAAAACTACATTAGTTTTAATGGTTCTCTGTACAAACAAACCGAAGGTTTGCCTCAAGGTGGCCCTGATAGCAATAGTTTGGCTAATTTATATTTACACTTTTACGAAAATAATTATATTATTAATAATGATTATTACATATTTAGATACATAGATGACCTAATTATTTTTGGTAAAAATAATAATTTTAACCCCAATATTAATTTTTATCCGAATTATTTTAAGCTAATTAAAATTAATAGTAATCCAGTTAAAACTAATTACTTGGATGTATCATTGTGTATTAAGGACTATAAATTACATAGCAATATTTATGATAAAAGAGATGATTTTAATTTTAACATTCTTAAAGTGCCTTACTGGAATTTATATCAATTTATAGAAATATTATTTTCAATTATATTTATCTTAATAACGTATTAGTTAGTGATAAATTTAATATATATTTAAATTTTAATAACTTTTTTAAACATTCTATGGAACACGGATACCCTCCTAAATTTATAAAAAGTTACCTAACAGTAAAATAAAAAAGTTATTAGTTGTACAGTTTATAGATAGATGGCGCCTCTAGCTAAGTAAATTTACAATATTATATTTTCTTAAAAATTAATTGTATATGTCTGGGTGGTACTTTTATTTTCTATAAATTTTAAAATAAAATATAGAGTTTTTAAATGTGTATATATAGTATTAATGATATTTTACCAAACTTAATAATTTTATGCGATACCGGGGAATATGTGTTGTTCACGTGGTAAGTCTTTATCTAATAGTTTAACTTTAATTTTAAATATTTTAATAATTATTACAGGCTATAATATTATCGTTTTACATTAATAGATTATGGTTTTAATTATAATAATAGTTAAACTTCTAGAATTTTCTTGCTTTCGCTATGGCCCAGAGTATTGGCAAATTCAGGTAAATGTTGGCTGGACGAAAAACATTGTTTAAACCTGCATTCCTGGTTCCTAAGGCTAGGAGTTTGTTCTAGTATTTCTGTGGCTAAATCTATTTTATCATGACTTTTGTTATCTTAGGTATATAACTATTTTTGAATATTTTTGTAATATATATATATACATATATGTAATCGACATTGGCCGTTGACATGATTTCTTAATACTATGATCGCTATTGTTGATTGTTTCTTTGGATGATATTGACGAGGCATTCCCCCGGTGATTAATTAAAACTATTTATTCCACATCTTAAGCACATAAAACATTACAGGGACTACCCAATATAAGCACACCCAAACACACTGCAGTCGGCTACATGTTTACGCAGACAAAATACAGAAGCGAAAAGAGAGTTGGTCTCCAGGAATCTCGCTATTTATAGGCGTCTCAAATCACATGATCTGAGTGGGTAGCTAGAGGTAGTTTAAAATACTGCCGTTAGGCGGCTGGCTTAACTTATTACTAAAACCTTGGTCCTGAAGGGATGACCATTGGCAATTAAAAGATATTTAAAAGGATTATATTAGTGGATTATTACATATATATATATTATTTTTATTTTTATATTAAATGCATATATTGTATTAAGAATTTTTTTTTTTTAAGGTTAATAGAAACATGTTAATTATGTAATCTCTTCTCGATTAAAAAAATCAAAAAGTATCTTTTAAAAACACTGCTGCTTTTAAATTTCTCCCATAATCCTAAAACTTATTCATAGTAATTCAACTTTCTAAAAAGTGCTTTATATTAATTAAAATTAAAAATGCTTAATTAAGGAGCAATTTTCTTTAAAAAATTGCAAATCAAGTTATCTTTATAACTTTACATTTTAATGGAAATTAAAATTAAAAATTTTAAGATCCAATTTTTTTATAATAATGTGATATTCTATACAAAATCCGAATTAATAATAATTAAAATAAATAGAAATGATATCTCAAAATTTACATTCTGTAAATGGCTTGATACTTAAGTTGTAAAATGAATGTAATTACCATTTAATGTGGAGGAGTTATGCTTCAAGAATTTTGAAATATGCATACCCAGTACTTCCTTATCTACTATTGCATTTAAATATAATACTAAGAATTGTGCATTTGCAAAAAAGCATTTGAGTCACCATTTGATAGATGACAGAGACAGATCAAATCGCCATGGAATGTTTCCTCTATATAAAAATAAAGAAACTTTTCCATTCTCTTTGAAACTTTTCACTTTTTTACTCTATAGTCATGTTCGATCAAAGAATTCTAAAGAAAAAAATAATTCTTTACTTCAACGAAGCATTAGTGCTGACTGGATGATGCATTTTCCCTTTACTTTAAATAAGTAGCTCTTCAATGGTTTGAAATTCTTTGAAATATACAAGGTATTTAAAAAGAAGTTTCACTTTAGTGGAGTCAGTGAACTATTGAAAAACACATCACTTTAAGACACTCTATTAAAGTGAAGCAAGATAGGATTGGTTGATTTCTACAGTTACATTTACCACGTATCATCTGATTTTCATGAAACAACTACACTTCCGACTTTGATAAAGAAGAACAGAGGGATTATATATTGTTTTTAGTAAGATATTCACAATGTGAATGACAAAGGTTTTAAATTTATCTCAAGATTATCTGACTTTTAAATCTTTTGGAAAAAGTTTACACTGGTTGCGCTTCATTACTTTTAAATATCTGGTAAACAGGATTTTTTTACATACTTAATTTTGATCTTCAGTGAATGGCCTGCTAAAAACAGGCTTCTTAAGAAGTGCTGCATAATTGTATAGCTGTAATGATGGAAGAAATAAAGATTCATGTATGAAGATTACACTGATGAGTTAGAATAAAAACTATGTAAGGGTACAAATATGCGGCATGAGAACAATTTAGTGTATGTAATAAAGTAGATTTTTTTTAATGATTTGAAAGTAGCGAAAATCTATAATGTTAATTTAAAATAAAATCACGGAGAACTAAATTAGCACACAGAGAAAGACACATCGAATTGAAATAAAATGCATTTTAAAGATTGAATAAAAGATACATTTATCTAAAAAACAAAACAATTACACAATGTCAGTGCAATAATTCATCTACTTTCAATATTACAGAAAACCACCCATAATACGATGTATTTCATAATAAGGTATGAGACTGAAAATTCAGCAGAAAATCTATTCTTATTCAGAAAAGAACAAGCCCAAATTTCTTGAAAAGCCCTCTTCAATTATACATAGTACTGTACAGCGGCATCTGACATTTCAATGAATCCCATTTATACTCCATACTGGAATGTTTGTGAAACAGGTATGTCATGGATGAATCCAAACATGAGACAGAAAATCCTGAGCAAGCTAACGAGCCGTAAATGGGCGATACAGTTTGTTAATGGAAACCCAAAGGGACGGGAAATCTCATGCATGTATTTCTGCCCAGTTAATACCTCACATATCACTGTCCAACAAGAGTGGCTATCTCAGGTAATGGCTATGTAGGCTATTATACCTATATCGGGGAACTGTTTTCCATGGCGTATCTTCGTACACATTTATCAACTGTTCCGAAAAGGAAGCTACATTCACATTTTTCACCACAGGTCTCCAATTTGACGTTCCATATCCTTCTGACACGGCGACAATACAGCTGAAACCATTATGTTTCCTACATTAAATATAGCGCAGGAGCTGAAATTGCACATTAGATTTCCCGATTGGGTACTACTGTAGCTATATGAATGTGTAAAGCGTGTTCTTTTAAAAACAGGATGCCTACTCTACACCTCACTGTTTAGAATAAATAGGTTTTCTATAATTTATCCACCGGTTGAAGGTATATTTTCATATAATATAAACTAAGAGACAGAAAAAAATTATGAATTAAATTTTTTTGTATGCATTGAAGAATTTTTTGTTTATATATTTCAAACGTTATCTCAACTAGTTGCTCGAGAAATAACAAATCTGTTTTCAAATTCCATCCAGATATTATTAAGAATTATTAGATATTATTACGTCAACTAGATATTATTCATCCAGATATTATTATGTCTTCCAGATATTATTACGTCAACTATTTCTGAGGTGATTCAATTTTTAAATTCTCCTATGTTGGGGATCTGCAGAATAAATTCAATCCTTTAGATATTCACCAAAAAAAATCAAATGATATGACGTCGGGAGATCAGAATGACTTGAAATTGATCCATCTCTAACAATCCAACAATATATGAGGTAAGATTCAAAAGTTCCCTGACTGAGTCTAAATTGCCGAAACTTATCCTCCTTTGAAATAAGACCCTTGAACAACAACACAATTTTGCCATCACTTGTAAATGTTATGGAAACATTTCTGGAAGCCATTTTTAGCCATGTTCTTTAATACATCCCGCGAGGCACTTTTAATTTCATCTACAGATTGAAATCGTTGACCCTGAAATTCTGGAAATATTCTGAAGTCGCAGGAGACGAAATCAGGGGAGTGAGGAGGATTATGCAAAGCAGTTGTTTACGTGTTCACTCCGTCGTTATTTGAAGCATGTTCTTTCGTTCCGCCGCAGAAACCTTTGCAATGCTTTCAGAGGTGTGGGAAGTATGCGGTTATGTCGATTATATATAACCTCTTCTATAAGATAAAAAGTTGCTTTGTCATTGAATTTGATTTTCAGGAAAAATTTATGTATATTTAATTAATTTATATAAAAAAAATATATTTTATTTCATCCTGTAAATGTATCATTAAATACTTTTAAAAATGAAATATATTTCCCCCCAATAATTATTTGCCGTAAAGTCTGGCATATAACGCGCACTCTGAATCTAAAAAATATGATCGAAATTTTACGGGTGCGCGTTATACGCCGGGTATAAAAAGGATATCTTCAAAAATAAAATAATTAGTTGAGTATAAAAAAATTAGGCTTCTACATAGTTCAAAATACAGTCTATTTAAAAGAAAATACATACCTAATGAACTTAAAGAGTTATAGTTGTTGAAATATACTAATTTTTGACAAGCCTGGATTGATGCTTGGAATAAATGACTTCAAAACTTAGGAGAATTCACATGCTTATTCTTCAGGTTCTTTGATAAAAATGGGGTGCGCGTTATACGGTGAACATACCCAAAATTTAAAATTTTAGCTTGAAAATATA
>BMAO01025874.1:0-86981 GCA_019973975.1 Trichonephila clavata | reverse complement strand
AAAAATAAATAATTTCAAAAATATTTTTATAAATTAATTGATTATAGATAGCTAAAATCTCTCGAAAAATAATTTTATATCTTTTGCGGATGAATAACTAATTAATAATAAGACAAAGCCGATAATAATATTTATTATTGCTCGTATTGCTAGCATTAGTTAAACAGAAAGGGGGAAAAAGAATATTCTACAAAAAATAGATCATATTTAAATATTATCAACAAAATACATGCTGGGAAGAAAAAATGTTGTTTTATAAAAAACATTCTGTAAACTTTTTCAAACAAAATGTAAGATAATGTTGCTTTAAATTTTATGAGATATACCTTGATTTTATTTTCCCTTATTTATTAGAGCAAGGATTTCAGTGATGACACTTTGGATTGGAGTGCTTATTATTTTTTGAAACAAGGGACCACTCTTTTTACCATTATACACTTTTTTCACACGAGCACTTTTTAAATTTTGTTCAGTACAACAACTTTGAGCTGTTGCAAGAGATCGAATCGTTGTGTCCATATTTGGAACTTCTTCAATGGCGATTAATTTGGCTGACATATACTTAACTGATATATCTAGAGTACAACTGTTTTATTCGGCCAGCACTAGTTCTTAATAAAAAAATTCCTTCCTAAAGCAGCTAGTACCGGTTCAAAGAACTTCGAGTGTCGTATTTCATACTTTAACGATCAAGTAATCGTTATTCCATAGAATACCTAGTTAAATCGTAGATTCAAAAATTTTATGTTCTTTAACTGACTTGTCTAGTAATTTCATGAAGTACTTAGTTATTCTATGAAATAACGGATTTCACACTTTAACGGTAACAAGTGTAAGAAACTACCAGGTGTTTTCATTGTAATCAGTGTATGTATTCTTCTATCAAGTTTGACCTCATATACTTTTAAAGAGGGTTGAACTGCTGAAAGCATTTGTTATACCAATCCTAAAGATGTAGGTATTTTTCTCACTTAGGCATTGAAAATTATATGACTGTGTAACACGTACAAGGTAAAATAATACCTGTTAAGCACAACTGAGGATGAAAATGAAGGCTGAATGAAAAAAAAAGATAATGAAGTAGATAATATTATTAAAAAGTACGATTGAAGCTGAAATGAACATCTAGAAGGAAATGCATAATGTGCGGAAAAGTAGCAATTTTAAAAACATTTATGGCTGATCCGAATATTAATTATCGTCTCAAGTGATGGCAAAATCCTAATGAGTAGTCAAATCAGGCATGGAAAAAATGTGATTTGAGAATCACGGTTTCCCCTTATATTCTTATCAGTAAGACTTAAATGCATCTAAAGAACATCCAAATCTATTTAATAACTTACTTCAAAGTTACTTTTTTCGGCAGAACCCCCTTCCTCTTAGGTTTCAGTTCTAGAGTCCATGTGGCTATATTTAAACTACTAGGGCCACCATATTGTCCAAACATTGTTTTCTATGAGGCAAGAGGCGATTCCCAAGGTGATAACATACCAAGCCTCACCAGTACACTTGTTACGGGGGTGGACTCAGAAGCATGCATAAAAATTCCCCCTCGTTTTCCACCAAAACCCTCAGAATTCACAAATGGTTTCCATCGTCCGCCTCTTTAACATGCTGATGTCTTTTTTTTTAAAAAATTTATTCCCTTGGATAATGATTTATATTTTATCATAAACCGCACAGGAATTGTACAATTTCTTTTCTAAAACTTTCAAGCTCTTAAAAGTAACCTTACATCTTGATTAAGTTTCTTCACCGATATTTTGTGGTGTTTCTATTATTTCGACCAGCTTATGTGTATTGTATGCTCTAATGTTAATATACATAATCTATAATTTAAAGGTTTATAGCAAGCTCATCAGTCCATTTATAAAAAACAGTTTTTTTTTTTTTTTACTTAACTACTTTTCAAACTGTGTTCCAAGTAGCAAGTATAAGTTAAATTTAATTTTTGTATAAGCTTCTCGGTAATTTTCAACTTTATTTCGCTGTTATTTTTACACATTAATAATTTTTTTTTCTGTAATTCTTCGATGATAATCATTATTATGTTATTTATTTAAAAAAAAAAATTCAAACAGTAAATGTCAATCAAAAATTAATTTTACTTCTATTTTCCGGTTTTAAACGTAAAAAATAAAATTACTTAGAGTAAAAATATTTTTCCCAATTCTGTGCAAAATGTATGCTTCACATATTTCAGCAAGAAATAAATATGTTTGATAAAATATCGTGAAAATACATGCATGGATATTGAACTCCTTCTTCCATAAAATGTTCGTAATATTCATGTTTATAACAAATATCGAATTTTTATTCAAAAGTGACAATGGAGGAGTAATAATTCATGTTCCCTTCTTAGAGGCATTTTCGAATTCAATTTAGCTATTTTAAAATTGGAATATTTCTCAAATCTAAATTCTGGATATCCCTTTGTTGTCAGATCTGTCGAGTTTTCTGATATTAGAAATGATGTATGAAAGAGCTTACGTGCAACTGAATTATTTATTCTAAATAATTTATAAGGAAATGATGAAAGAGAATCGGATTTTTTCCGGTGATGAAACAAAATTTTGGTATCAGTTTACCATATAATTACCATTTAAAATACAATATTGCTCAAAATATTTAACTTTAGAGCTGTTAATTTGTTTTATTTATTATTGTCTTTAAATTTTAAAAATTTAGTTTGTATTCTAGTGTTGCATATGTTCTTCAAAAGAGGAAAATATAAATAATTGAACTTAACTTAATTCAGTGGCACAATAGCCCATGAGGGCCAAGAACTACTGTGCATATTTTAGTTTACGTGACCTTAGGTGTTGGGGAGCATGAAGATTTTTTTCGATTAAGTGGTCAGTCTGATGCGAAACTCCCAAAGTTCAGCCTCCAAGTAAGGTTGGTACGCATTTATCGACCCACTGAAGGGGTTTTAGGCTGAGTCAACCTTGTCCAGGTCGAAATTTTAACCCCGGACCTGCGGCGTGGAAGAGCGATACACAACCACTCAGCTACTAGACTTCACTATCAATGATTATTCTATTATAATTATTCTATTTTTAGATAATTCGCTTTTGAAATGTATAAAAATCGTTAATGAATTAGCATTAGATAGAATTAGATAATTAGCTTATAAATTAGATACTTTTCATTTCACAATTGGTTTAACTCCATATCTTCATGTAGCTTCAAGAGAGAAATCAACTAGCCCTTATAAATTTGAACTATTCTCAATTAATTAGGAAATAGAACGGATTGGTGACTCGTGTGTGTTTACATCGCGTCACGTTAATAATGCAAACATTTAAGGGAAGGATAACCGTCTGTACCGTAGATAATGGTCAATAGGGTAGATTAGATTTAATTTAATTGTAATGTTGTTTATTTTGCTTATACCTTTGATGTAGAAAAGCCTACACCAGCTCCATAAAACCTTGTCTCTAAAATAGTTCGAAAATCCTCTCTTGCTCAGCTATAAATGCCTCCAAGAGACACTTAAACAATCAAGAAGAGTTGGTAGGGAAGGAACTAAACTCAGTGACGCAACAGCCCATGGGGGCCAGGGCCTACTGTGCCCATCTTAGTATACTTGACCATCGTTCGCTGAGGTGCATGAGCAGATGTCCCTATCAGATGATCAGTCTGAAGCTAAGCCCCAGTGTTTAGTCTCCAAGCAAGCTCTTAGTACTTATTTATTGACCCATTGAAAGGATGAAAGGCTGAGTCAATCTTGCCCGGTCCGAGGATAGAAATCCGGACCTATGGTGTGGAATCGCGACACACTACCACTAGGAGGGAAAGAATACGGAAGAAAAGTCCTTTCAGCATTCTGGAACTTCACAGATCTCAAATGTTCACTTCTAAACCTTGCTAAGTCTGATTGGAGAGCCCTAGAGCCACTGCATGATTGATCTAGTCCTGAGTGACCAGCAGCATACCAGTTATGATCTGGCAGGTGACACCACGTGGAAAGTAATTTACTTTTATGGAAGGAGTGGATTTCCAAAGAGGTTAGATCTGTAGAGTTAGTAAGCGGAAGATCACATCCAATTCTTCCGAGTGTTACCGTACACCCTAGCGTGGGAAGAGCTCCGTTGGATGCATACCGATTTTCTCGGACTAAGTCCGGAGAGAAGTACTAAAATATCCTAGTTAGGTTTATTTTGGTTTTTTGACCAATTTTTCAGATATTGTACGGAACTTCTACAGTCAGTAAATATCCAAATATATATTGTATTTATCGGTAGTAATGGCATACCGCAGATCCTTGCCAATAACAATTAATTCTGACCTAAAAACAGAACAAAAATCGGGGTTTCGGGTACTAGATTTATCATCCCCCTCATAATAGCTGATAAAATTTGATTGTTATTCATAGTGAAGCTCTTTATTTTAACTTTTGGTTACGTGGCTTTGAAAAGTAAAACGGAAATTAAAAAATAATAAATCTGTAATACCAACAAATTGATTGATTAAATGAAAAAAATGGAAATGATTTATATTATTCATTAAAACTACGCTGTATAAGTATTTACTCGTATGTATACATGCATATATATATATATATATATTACTTTCAAATACTCATTCCATTTTCAGTTGTAGTTGTGTGTTGAGAACTCAATTATAAATCTTGAGGGCATCGTACTGAATATCTGATATCAAAATATTTTGTTAGTGCAAAAGTTCTACTCGTTTTCATTACCCATAAAGAAGAGCAATTAAAAAATGAATGTTACTTATCATTGTGCCTTGCCCTTTTCTATCTATAACCTCTTTCTATCTAGCTAGTAGGAGATGAATTCCACGGTGATAAAATTCCAGCGGTATCGAGTCGAAGAAGTCTCGGGTGGCAGTTTTCCCAGTTGATCCTCAAAAATTTTCTGACTGAAGTTAGGGTTCAACGCACAAAATAGATGATAATCAATTGGTGCCAAATCAGGAGAATAGAAAGGGTAATGTGAAAACTCCCTACGAAAGTCCGTTAACTGTTGGCGAGTGATGAAAGCAACTTGTGTCCTGGTGTTATCGTGATAAAGGATAACACCGCAATGATTGATGAGACTTAACCACTTTGCTACCAATTTTGAATGCAACCTGTCTTACTGTAGACCGTAAAAGGCAGCATTGATGGTTTGGTTGATTGTCGGGACTTCTTAGTGAATTATTCTTTGCACACCCCATCACACTCTCAATAACACCTTCTTAGGATGAAATTCAGCTTTCGAAGTCGATGTAGGCGGATCATAAGTGTGACACACAGTCTCACGACACCTTACGTTATGGTACATAACCTTTTTCTTACCTCCTATCACAAATTTTATCAAGAATGGGTCATTTTTGTACTGGGAAAGCAAGGAAACACAAGGGGCGATTCGGTCATCCCATTGAGTAGCTGTCAGGTTATTTGGAACTCAATGATTGAACTTTCTCGTAAACCCCAAGTTAACCAGCCATCTCTCAGCCGTTGTCCGGTTTACGTTGAAGATCTTCACTAATTTTTGCTAGGCTGACTTCAAATTGTTCTTTATGACTTGGTCAAAATCATCTTTTCCAACGTGTGATGGCTGTCCGCTCTTAGCCAGATCTTCGCTGCTTCTGTCTCCTTTCGTAAATTTACAAAACCATCGATGACATGTGCTTTCGTCATTTGCATCATCCAATAAACTTGACAAATATTGAGACAGTTGCCGAATTTATACAACAAACAATGTCTTACATGCTCCTTTTCTCGTTTTTATGTTACACCTTCTGTAAATGGTTTTAGATGATTAACTATGTGAGATACAATGCATTTACATGTTAAGCATCCATAGGTTTGATTGGCAAACGATTTCGGTCATAAAAACTTCATGTGTTGCGTTCTATCAGTTTCTGATATGCAAATTTGCATATCCAGAAACTGATAGAACTTCCGCTTTCCCATATTGGAAATGTGTTTCTATAAGAAGAAAGTCGATTAGGTTATATGTCTGTGAAGAATCACACCAGTGACTAATTTTTTGTAGTATAGTCCCATAAAGTTGAAATAAAATTCTCACATTTTCCGCAAGTATGAATGTTGTTATATGTGGTAATAAATGCTATAAAAAATAAAAATTAATTACTTTTCTGCTTAATATAGCGCATTCTTTGCGTGGATTAGAATTTTTTGCTACTGTACTTAATGTAACATTAAAATTTTTTATACATTCTTTAATTGCTGGAAAATCAACATTAACTCATCAACAGTAGTTTGGACAAATCTTCAGTCCCTGAGTTATCGTAAAAGAAATAATAAATAACACTAGTAATTAGAATGCAATATTTTTGAAAAAAATACGTTATCTTAATATTGCACATGAATTTAATCTGCTAGTACTTAAGAATTTTAATATTTTTAGATATTTTTGATTCTCTAAATATATGCTAATCTTTGAAATTGAACTGTTTCTGTATATAAAAAATCATTGTTTGAAAACAATTTTCCTTTTTTTTTTCATTTAAATTCCAGAAACAGAGTAAGAGCACTTTAAAGGTTTATTTTATTTTATTGTAAAAAGTCAATACGCTTAATGCACAGTCTAATGAAGAATGTCAATTAGAGGCTTGTTAAAATTGATATATTATTTCGGTTGAAGTAAAATCCTTCTCCGTAACATATCATTATGCAAGATAATATAAAAAATGTCTTCTATGCTTTTTCAAGTAAACAGATTAACTACTTCCCCTTATTTTTTCCCCCATTTTTTGTACTATAAGCCGATTACTCTCTCCCGAGACCAAACTTGCCTCTTAAATATTGTAAATTGACTTCTTATATTTTATACTTCTTATATATTATACTCTTCTTTTTATTCCAAAAAATAATTTAAAAAAGTACCCATTTCAGTACCTTTAAATTGATAACACAAGGTTGAATCAATAAAATATATCATTTTCAAACAAATATAAAATGTTTTATTTGTTTCATATATGAAGAGAAACATATACGTTTCTTTTGAAAACCAACAAACAAAAGGAAATAATTTTCACTACATTGTATATACATAGCCGGCTCGGTGGCGTGGTTGGTTTGTAGCTGGTCTTCTGCACCCAAGGTTGCAGGTCCAATCCCACCCCAAGTCGGTGGATTTTCATGATGCAGAAAATCGAAAGCGGCCATGTCGTATGATTACACGGCAAGTAAAAGATTCGTAGAGTGTCTGTTTGGTTGGGCTTGGCAAAATTGAATCCTTGAACATGTTCGCATCGTCAGAGCTGAGGTGCCTCCTCTAGCGAGGAAACTGGTCGTCAAAATTACCTGCCGCATTTGGTATCCGCTTATATGGTGACGCACTAAAAAGGATACCAGCTTCTGGGAATGTACAAAGCCTACAATGATAAAACACAATCGCAGCCTATTAGAAATATAAAAAAAACATTGTATATACATTAAAATTAAAATAGCAATATTTTGTAATAATGGAAATGAAACTTTTTATGGTAAACCTGTTAAATGATACACTAGCTTAAAATAAAATTTTGAACCATGATTTTCTTATTGTTTTTAATCCTATGCGTTCAAGTGATTTCCAATCTGTCAGCAAAACAACTATTCTGTGCTTCATTGTTCAAATTTTTTAGCTTGACTTCTTCGTACTAAATCTATTTATTCAATGAAAAAGATACTTCTTGGAAAGAAACATTAATGATCATTCTTCATTTTCTTTTGAACATATTGATTTATTAATATTGCTTCCAATATCTGAGTATTCTAAATCCAACGCATATCTTAGATTTTCTTCTTCTCATGGAGATCAAATTATTTTCAGATAAGGCTGACTTGCTATTCATTATGATTTAATCTTTAAAACGCAGCAGTATATACCCTGTTTCATATTTATTTCTTATTTATTGCGGCTGTGGTAAATTTTTAAATTGTAACACAATTTTAAAAATTGTGTTGCAGTATACGTGCCTGTCTCATAAAGGTTAAGAAAATCTAAAAAAAAAAAAAATCGTATGGAAGATTATCGATAATACCATCTATCATGATTCTTTCTCTTTTATTTTATGGGGAGTCCACCAATTCATTTTAGAAGTGGAAAAATAAATAATAAATAATAGATAAAATCATGCCAGAAAAAACAATCTAACATGACTAATTTAAGACCGGAATTTTAAGGGCAGTAAATCACATTGTCAGTTTGAAAGAAAGGGATGGCATTAAAACTCAGAAATTGTGGTGGAACAAGTAATATAATTTTCTAAAGTCAATTCCTACTTCGTTAAAAAAACATACTCGCGCCATCTGTTGCATCCAGTTGTAACTTCGACAGAAATGACGCAGAATAAATTTAAAATTAAAAAATAAAATTTAATTAATGAAGTAATATTTGGAAAAAAACTGTTTTTCATCAAGTATCATCCCTACAAGTTTAAAAAATGTATTTGAATTTGAATGGATGAAAGTATTTTATTAATCATTGAAAACTTGAATAAGGTATATATATATATCTACTAGCTGCATGGCCGGCGTTGCACGGGCTTTTACGACGGTATAACTTAATCCTATGTTAATTTCTCTTTCTTCTGATGCAGATTTTATGTGTGGGTGGAAGCGTAAATGTGAGTGATGGCCGTGAGTGCTGTCATGTTTCTCTTTAACATTTTCAAATATGAAATTTCATACTATTTTAAATTTTGAAGTAAATTATGGATTTTATTAATTGTTCGAACGATATTGATTCATTTTAGAAAAAAATCATAAAATATGCAAAATGTCATTATTTTGTAAAAAAAAAGTTTTTTTTTTGAATTCTTAAAAAAAAAGACAGTTTTCGGCATTTTATTTTTTAAGTTACTGATTCTAGATGATCAATGAACTTTTTAAAAATCATATTCATTTAAATGCATCGATATTTATTCATTTTAGAAGGAATCATAAAATAGGCAAAGTATAATTGTTTTGAAGGGAAAAAATTCGAATCGTTACGAAATAAATGATGTTTGGTATTTATAAACTTATTAAATCACTGATTTCAAAGAGAAAAGTATGAACTTTTTTGTTTAGATGGTTTACTTTCATAATTATAAGAAATCCATACATAACGATTGAAAAATTTGTTTAATGATTTACAGAAAACAATACTACTTTATTTTAAAAATATTTATTTAAAGCAATACATTTAAATGTATTGCAAATAAACTTATTTAAAATAATGATAACGGAGTAAAAACGTGATTAAATTTTTCGCAGATATAATTAATGCAAAATTCTTACCGTTACCTATTGAAACGACTGTTTTTTCTTTATTGTTTGTTTTTGAGTGTTAGATTTAAAAAAGTTACAAAAAAAGGCAAAAAGCCTTTATTTACACATTTACAGTATAAAGTTCAAAAAGAAAATAATACTATGTGATAAAAATATATTTCAGAATATTTCCTTATATTTTTTATGATATATTTTTCTTATATTCCACTGTTCTTCAATAAATCAATCTTTAAGAATAAAAAAAACTATCGGTTGTGATGCGTTATATGAATGAGCGTCCGACCGCAAATAGCAATGTTATGAAGGAATTCCCCTTTTTCTGCATCAGTGAAAGACTCAAAGCTATCTCAACCTTTCCCGTCTTCCAAAAAGAAAGCTAACGCAAAGTGGTTGACCTCGACGCAACTGAGAATTTTTTCAAAGTTTTAATTTTTTTGAGGGTTTAACTTTCACGTTAAAGTTGTGAAATTTCACACATTAATTGCAAAATCAAAGTACTTTTAAATAAAAAATGTACAAAAATATTGTTTAAATAACTTCTCGCAAAAACGGTATTTTACGAAAATCACAAAAAAAATTTTAAAATCCGTAATTTTTAAGCAAGTTTTTCAATCTTCATACGAAGTTGGACAACATTATTCTACAAACGTAAAAAAAGTTTCGTACGATTATTTTAATAAATGACAAAGTTATTTAATGAGGAGTTAAAATTTTGAGTATTTTTTAAAAAATCATAGAAACGAAGTTTTCAGTATTTTATTTTTTAAATGACTGGTTCAAAAGAAAAACGCATGAACTTATATAACACAAAATATCGTTTTAATAAAACGAAAATAAATTCATACGCAACGATTTAGAAAAAGATTTTCATAAAAACGCATCGGTCTTAACTCTATTTTTAAAAAATCATAAAAAATAGAAAATATTATTATTTTGCAAAAATAATTATACTTTATCGTGGCGAAAGAAATGATCTTTCCGATTCTGTAATTATTTTTGACTGATTTAAAAATCAAAAATCGGATGGCTGTTTAAATAACGTGAGAATACCGAAAAATTTCACCCTCTGTTCATTCACGACGCTAGGCGGGAAAAATAACACGCAGGGTTAAGACAATTATGCGTTTTAAGGTTTTTAATTAATATCTTTTTAACTAATTACAATATCGGAATGAAAAATAGTTTATGTCCTATTCTCAGACCTACTGAATATACGCAAAAAATTCATAAGAATCGGCCACACCGTTTCGGAGGAGTTTGGTTACAACACTTGACACGAGAATTTTATATATTAGATATATATATATATAGGAGAGAGTGTGTGAACTAATAGTAGAATTGGATAAAACGAAGCCATATTAGAGATTGTTTCGAAAACGTAGAATTTTTATCAGACTTGGAACCACGCGAAAGGTAAAGTCAGAATTTTATAATATTTTTTTTTAATTTAAAGTTCATTTAATGCTCTGTTGCTCAATTTTGAAAGTTAAGTATTTTATAGAGAATAAACATTTCAAAATTTAATGCAGAAAATTTATGAAAAATAATGTAATTCTATTCATATAATTTTCGAATTCTGAAACTATATCGCTGCGATTTCAAGAAATAAAAATTTCTTCAAGGTCAATGAAGATATAAAAGCGAATAACAAATTACAAATAAATGCCGAATTCAGCGTCGCTATAAGCCAGCAGCATGAAGGAAATGGCGCGTCAAAATAGTAATCTTTACAAGTTAGTGTGATAAATGGGATGTCTATATTTTCCATTCCTTTTAGGAACAGAATTATGGGAAGTAAAAATGGTTTGTGAATTATTTCGAAAGTAAGCCATCAACACAAATCAAACATTTTATGCTACTACTGAACCTTTTCATGAAATTATTCCAAAAGAAAATTGATTTATTAATCTTTTTTGAGAAACATATAGAATGTTTTGAGTGCATTGTGCATTAATCACTTTATATATGGGAAGCGCTATTATGATATAAATTTTAATTGTCGTTACAAATCTGTGTGAAATATCTGTACAAATTATAAGTAAATATTTCAAACAAGATTAGTAATGCAGATTGCTGATAACTATTTCAATTTTCATGATTTTCCATTGTTTTTTTTTTCATTAACAATTGATTCACAGACAGTATAAGTACCTTCTGCAAGAAGTATGTGGATCGTTTTCCGTATGTCAGTTGTTTTGGTTAATATATTAAATAGATCTGTATCATGTTTTGTTTGAAATGAAAATGTTTTTGAAGAGCAGTAACATATATCAGAATTGAATAATAAAGATAAGGACATAAATAAATAAACAATTAAATTTCTACGAGAGAAAGCCCTGAAAGCGCTTCTATAAAAACACTAAAAAGGGAATTATTATTATTAAAATTATTATTTTGAAAAGGTATGCATATCAAGATATAAAAATATTTTCAACAAACGTAAGACCTCATTCTAAAAAACTTAATGTAAAAAGCCCTAACTTCAGAGATATGTTGAAATTTTGAAAGAAGAATTTCCCAAGCCATGCAAACATTTTGAAACTCGTATTTCCATTTTTATTTCTTATCAAAACTGTCTTCTTCGATATAAAAACAAATCCATTTGAACTATTTTTGGGAGGGTAATTGGATATTGATAGGTCTGAGAATTGAACATTTGTGAATTTGAGTGAATCTAAAAGTTAGCAGTTTAATGCGCGATGTATAAAACATAAGTAAAAATTTTTAGGGACTCTGTAAGGGATGGAAGATGCAGCTTCTAATCTGTACCATAATATTTAATCAATGATTTTGTTTAAAAATCTTCCGAATATTTTTAATTATTAATAGACACTAAAATAGTAGTTTTAAATTAAGTTTCACAGTTAAGCAATCAAATTAAAAAAGTAGTATTCTGATTTAGGTCCGCGAAATAATATCTGTTGATTTTGGTACGCCACTGTAAGAAGATTCCTAACTGCTTCTCTGATTATTCTGCAATTGCATTTTGTTTTTTCCCAATGGTGAATCCTAATTTTCTTATTTACGCATCAACTGTAAAATACTTTATTTACAGTATAATATTATCTCTATACATGCATAAATTATCGTTATCATTTATATTATTATAATGTCCTTTGTTAGTTTTGTTATTTGAATAAAATTCTCAAAACAGAAGATTCTTCAACGTATGAAAATGAACATGCATATATTTTACGATAAATTTGCATGTATTAAAATCGATAAAACATTAAGTTTACTTCAGAATTCTAGATTTTAAAATCTATATGTATTAGTGTCATGACACGAGCTTTTTCCACATAAGTATTAATTTTATCAAAGAAATGTGTACCATTTATCTAAAAATATTGCCTGTATTCGAATAAATATATATATATATATATATTTCGATCTTACAAAATATCATTACAAATAAAGTCACATTGAAAAGTTAACATCTGCATTAAGCAATTTAAAATTAACACTATAACTGTTCATCAATTTATTTGTTTGTGTCGTTTAAATATTTTTCCAGACAATACCTCCTACACGAGTACTCGTTATCCGTTCTTACACGCTTTTTATTCAAGAAACAACACATTTGCATGACAATACTGAAATCTAAAGCCAAACATTCCAAAAAGAAACCGTTTGAAAAATGTGCATAGGAATTGATTTCAATTTGCATAACTGTAACTGTTCAAAATAAGATTTGCATGTTTCCCAAGGTAGACGCAAAGTTTACACTCGGAAACTATGACATTTAAATAAATGAGAGGGCGTTGAGGAAGGTAAGTATACCAGGATAAAAACGAACTTACATCGATATATACCAGGGGTCGGCAACCTATGGCACGCATGCCAGATGTGTCACGCGGAGCAATTTCCAGTGGCACGCCACCACTCTACAAAATTATAAGATATATACTATATATATAAAGCTAAATCGTTCTGTCTCTCCTTTCATCCCCTCGTACATTTTTATATAAAGGTTATTTTTCATTATCGATTTTTTGCTGTAAAACGATTCTGCTGAATCAGCTTGCTTGTAGTTTGTATGCTTTATGTAAAAGAAAACATCTTCTGTTTAAATGTGACTTACTATTTGCATTAAATATTCAACACAAATAATAATTAGTGAGTAATATACTTGAAAAATTGATAATCATTCATCACGGCTCTGTAAATAAAAAAGAAAGTAGTTTGCCTTTTACCCACCTAAAGTTTGGGTATCGACGGAAAAAGAAAAAAACAAATGTCTTAGGTATAAATCAAAATTCTGCTTAACAGACGTTTTCCATCGGAAAACGTCTGTAGTCGGAAATAGTTATCCATCAACATATTTAACTTGGATTGGAAATAAATTCGGTGAAAAGAAAACACACAATGATGTGTGTTAATTAGGCAAGTGAATCAGATTTCATAACAAAGGTCCTTTTTAACTAAATATTAAGAGAAAATGTAATTTTTTGAGTGTTGTGCCTAAGAAGTCATAATTATTTTATCTTTTACTTTTGGAGCGAATTAAGCTAATAGAAATAGATATTAGAACACATTTTTTATGTTTTCTATTATTCATGCCGATATACGAATACCAAATATGAATTCAGTCGAAAGTTAAATTTAGTTTGATGCAGACGTGATTTTTTGGTCACTTTTAACTTTGTCACGTTGTTAGTTTTATTGTGAAAATTTGTATATTGTTTGTTTCATCATTGTGCCAGTTAACAGTTACATTTTGAATCAAATGGCGACTAAAAAAAGAAAGCTTGATGTTTGCGATTTCCAAGATTCTTAGACTAACGAATTTGGATTCATACAACAAAAAGATCGCGCTGTATGTGTGCTATGTCGCGAAAGTGTCGTATGTCGTACGTCAAGTGTACAAAGACATTTTCAAACTAAACACCAGACCACATTTAAGAATTCTGATGAGAAATGTGAAGTTTTAGAAAGAGCTATTTCCGGATATAAAAAGGAAATTACATTTTTGTGTCAAACAATTGGAGTCAAACCAAAAGCGACAGAATGTAGTTTCGTCATTGTTTAGCAGCCAAAGGAAAACTTTTTACAGATGGCTAACATATAAAGAACACATTTTTAAAAAGTGCTGAAATATTGTTCAGTAATTTACCTAACTTTCAAACAATATTATTACGAATTCAAGAAATACCTGCTTCTGCGCGAACTGTTGAAAGAAGAATAACATAAATGGCAGAAAATGTAACTGCGAAACAAAATTCAGGTTTACAAGAAACTGTTGCATTTAGCATTGCTCTTGATGAATGTAAAGACGTGAATGATGTTGCACGCCTTGCAGTAATTGCACGATATTGTGATAAAAATTGAATTTATGAAAAATTATGCAGTATGATTCCTCTGTCTGGTACAACTAAAGGGCAGGGTATTCTTTTTCATTTATAAATCATTTTGAAAGAAAATATATTAATATAAATAAAATATTTTGTGTAACTACTGAGGCGCTCCTGCAATGGTTGGCAAGGAAAAAGGATTTGTCAAACTTCTTGAAAATCATATTGGACATAAAATATTGAACTTCCATTGCATAATATATCAGGAAAGTTTAGTTGCCAAAATTTCGTCTCAGTGCTTAAT
Source organism: Trichonephila clavata (assembly GCA_019973975.1). Classification (NCBI taxonomy): domain Eukaryota; kingdom Metazoa; phylum Arthropoda; class Arachnida; order Araneae; family Nephilidae; genus Trichonephila; species Trichonephila clavata. The sequence goes on along the minus strand of BMAO01025874.1, from coordinate 72,151 downwards.
TTCTGTAATGAATACTGTTGTTAAAATAGTTAATTTTATAGTGTCTCGATCTTCATTAGTACACAGACAATTTAAATCTCTTTTAGAAGAAATAGAAAGTGAATATGGAGATCTTCCCTTGTACAGTCATGTCCGTTGGCTTAGTCGTGGTAATGTATTGAATAAGCTTGTTGCATGGAGCACATTAAAATTTTTCTTAATGATAAGGGACAACATTTTCCCGAATTAGACGACAAGGAATGGTTATGTAAATTGATGTTTCTGACAGATATAACTAAACATCTCAATGAACTAAACTTATGATTGCAAGGAAAAAGTCAAACAGTACTTGAACGTTTTGAATATTGGAAGGGCTTTGCTACAAAATTAAATATATTTTCCCGTGATATTAATACAAGAACCTACAAATATTTCCCAAATGTTAAAGCGCTTGCAAATACATCAACTGTAGACAAAGATGAACTTCAAATTTACGTTGAAGCACTTAAGGAGGAGTTTTCTAAAAAATGCAAAGAATGCAAATTGAAAATTTGTTAATAAACTTTTGGTACAAAATGGGCCCCGTTTATGCTATTTTTTGTAAATTTTTACCAATTTTTTTCTATTTTAGTAACAATAATTTCTTTTTCTCTTCTAAATGTTCGCATATTTTTCTTAAAATGATGTACTATAAACAAATTTAAAAAAAACCCAAAAAATCCCTAAATTCCATTTTTTAAATAAAAGATTGTCGCAAGTAGTGGGATATCTTAAATCTCTCATGTAAATTGTTTAATCTGTTATTTTGATAAGGCACCATATATATTTTGCATAATTGTCTCACTTCACAGCAAATTTCTGAACATTCATATTGATGATGTTCCTTTAGCGTTGGTCAGTCTTATCAGGGTCGTTAAGCAATTTGTTAAACTTTATCGTAAGCGTGATTTAATGCCGGCTCGTTTAGTGTACATAAACATAATTTAATGTCGTCTCATAATGATAAATTACATTATAAGTCCACATTATTAAGTAAAAAGAATTAACAAAAATGTGAAATATAGGATGCTTTGACCTTTTCAAAAGATGAGTTTCTGATAGATTTCAAATATATTATTTACAAATTTTCACACACATGCGATGCTATATTTCATGCATATCAACAGTATACGATGTACTAACATGCTTGACATTCCTTAGAAAAATATAACGGTCTGTGTGACAAATATGTCAAATTTGGCGCCTATGTATTTTATAAACTCTCTTTAAATATCTAAAAATATTTTTTTTCTATTTTATGGTTGCATAAAGGAACCTTCTATTCTCATTTTCATGCATAGAATTTTAAAATTTTACATAAATTAAAAAATATATTTCTATATGTGAATTTATAAATAAAATAAACTGATGAGTTGTATACATTTCTAGGTAAAAACTTAAGGTAATATTTGGCATTCATCTTTTGTTAAAATTAGAATATATTGGTTTCCATTGACTTTAAAACGCATTTTTCAAGCATTGTTCTTGTAAAATCATTCAAAAAAGAAGTCTTTGTGAACACAATGCGTTATGATAATTTAGTATGGTAAAACTAAATATTCACTATTTTATTTCTTTCCAAACAATTGTTAATAATATTAAAAGTTGTAATATAAAGCACTACTTAATATTTTAAAAGGTAATTACTTTTATGGCTTCTATTAAAATTTGTACTGTATGTATTCAACACTGTTATAAAAAAATAAAAGCTAAGCTTTCATGGTTAAAAATAATTTCAAAGTACCCCATTATCTGTTTATATAACTAGACAAAAATAAAAAAAAAGAATGCAGATTTAAACTTTTTTGTAAGAAATGAAAATCAATTTCTAAAAAAAAAAAACTGTCAATTACCTTATAGTATAAAATATTTTTTAATCTACTTAAAACTACGAAATGAATTTAAAAGTACTATAAAGAATACGAAAAATATAATCATTAAGGTGTCCGACTACCCTAAAATTGTGAATTTTGCCAAAATTTAACAATTTTTTTATGATTTTATTTTATGGGCCATCTTATTAGCTTTATAAAAATACCAAGTTTATCCTTTTCCGTTCGCTGGAACAAAAACTATAAGTGTCTTAGTAAAAGCAGATGCCTTTACTTTAACCAATATGTCATACTTTAAAACGGGTTTTACTCGAAATGTGATTTTTTGAAAATAATCAAACGGGGTCAGCGATTGCTAAAAAAGTTTTGAACATAATTAACTGAATTTTTTTCTGTATAATAGTAGAATTGTTTTAACCTTCAGATTTATCAATCGCTGTTTTGTTACAAAATTTACAGTCCCTTATGTGAATATAATCACTGTTTTTTAAGCAATTTCATATAATAACTGAGATAAAGTGCTCTAGTTTTTGTAAAAAAGAAAATATCTCTTATCCTGATGGTCATTTCAAAAATTAATAATATAGCAACACATTAGATTGAAAAAATTGAAAAATTGATCATAAACCTTTGGTGCAGAAGGGACCGCGTTTATGCTATTTTTTTGTCAAATTTTAACTATTTTTTCCCATTTTAGTATTAATAATTCCTTTTTCTCTTCTTAATTTTAGTACATTTTTCTTAAAATGCACTAAACAAATCTAAAAATTACAAAATATCCCCATATCTACTTTTTTTTTAAAAAAAAGTTGTCGAACCAGTCGGATATCTTAACAACACAAAACAGCCATATACAGGAATGTATTGGAACAAGCATATATTCGACACATTCTACCTGTCCTTAAAATTAAGAACCAACACCATTATTTCCTGTTTAATGTCTCTAGAAGCCTTAAATCCCGAACCCACTTTCAATAAAAGCTGTCAGTGATATGCTACTCTGCCTTGCAATCGATACAATAAGTAGCGGAATTGTAATAAATTCGCTGGAGCAGGTGTCTCTGTTAAATTATTCTATCCAATTCATTCTATTTTCATTAAGTGAAGCTGGTTTTGCATGAAGACCAGTAGCAATGTCTGTAACCTTGTTGGGTTATTTAGAAGATTACTCTAGGGTATGTTGTGTGTATTTGAATGACGAATCTATTCTTCAGAATGTAGATCTCCTCATTGTTAAAAGGAATGGTAGTTCAGCTTTGGAAGGAAAATATCAATGTTGAGTATCAAATGAAAATGTGAGTCGGTGAGTTGAAATTCTATGTAATTTAAATTACTTGACTCAATATCATTAATTTAACTTGATTTTAATTTTTAATTTATCTGTATTTATAATGTGCACATTAAAGCATAATTAAATTAGCTCACATTCATTACTTTTTCTCTCTTACTACATTAAAAACTATTCCCGCGAGCTTTACCACTTAAATATTAATCATAGAACCAGTGTTATTATCTATCCTGGAAGACTGGAATTAAAACAGTGTTTCTGGCAAGTACCAATAGAGTATGATTATTCTATATACTTTTAAAAAGTGGGTGGTAATTATAAGTACAGTCAGTAGATAAGGGATTAAGCTGAGACTTTCGTAAATTTAATTAAAAGTTAATTAATATATAGCTTTAAATTCTAATAATACATGGATTAATTATATTATTGTAAAAGATAATATAAATATCTATACTAATATGAGGTTAAAGGAATAATGATGGAAAAAATTTGAATCTTTCGAAAACTTTCCAGTAAACCATTTTGGAATGATTGACTGTATGTACTGACAGCTAAATGCATGTGTTGTCTGCCAGTCATCAATGGTAGTTATATGAATGCAATCTGAAGCCCTTTTCTAATACCAAAAACATAATACGTTCATTAGATTTGGCGAAAACCCTGAATTCAACCGATTTCCATTTATATATAAACTTAACTCGTTATCCATTTCCTGGAATTGAAGATCGTTAAAGAAAGTTGAGTTGTTTCCTGATTGAAATATGTTACGTAAACTTTCTACAAAACTAATAAAGGTCTTCATGATTAAAAATAGGCGTGGCAGTTTTTCTTCTCCTCACTTACATCAACTCCTAATTCTTTAAATAGCACATATATTAGGAAAATCAAAAATATACCCTTCTCTTTTAATACTGATTTGACCAATCAATAGTATCTGACATAATATTGTATATCACATCATTGAATGATATAAAATAATTTGCACTGGAATCACTATGTTACTAAAAAGAGACATATTTACTAAATATTATTCAGATTTAATATTTAATCATTTTTTTAATCCTTGAATAATCTATTTTGAAATAAATAAACATGTGGAGGGATTTAACATAATCCAAATTTATCAAGGAAGGACCGTGATGTTATGAGCTCTAAACAGAAGACTTATGTGATAAGGGTTGGATTTGGCCATAAGCATTCTGGATCTCTTCTAGTAAGATTAGCCTGATCTCAATGACTCATTTCTAGTTCTCTTCTATCCTTTCTCCTATTTTTCTGACGTCCTTCACATTCATTTACTACACTTTTAATTAAATGCCATTTTGCAAACATCATGGCTCTTGCCCAAAATGAAGCTTTCGTATCATAGGCCGTCGAAAAGCAGTCTCAGAAGTTAGGTATGGAATACGCGAGTGAGGACCCATCACAAGTTGTCTTTTATTATTTGTTTCAATAAAATATACAAGATGTTCTCGAATTCAGCTGACAGATTCAGAGGGATGATAGTAGGCAGCATGGGGACGACAAATCACCATAGAACACGGGGTTTCACACCACGTTTAGTTGGTGAAAATCGCGATAGTAGTAGCCGTCAAGAGGACCATGCCAAACGAGGGTAGTGGCCAAGCGAATGCGGGGATCCATATTTAGATGGTAGAATTGAAGAGACCTGCACGTGTATGCAAATTTCCCACTTCCCCTGGAGTTACTGTAGAGGAGTACCAGCCACTCCGCACTAGAACGTGTGACTCATACATGATAATACACCAACATATTTTTCGATTGCGGTGCGTAGCCACCTCTATGTTCTACATATCCTGGGAGGTAGATTGGACGCAGTGAATTTGGTTACTTAATCTCCACGCTCCTTGAATCCCAATTCCTTGAATTTCTCCTTCTGAGACCACCTGAAAGCGTTTGTGCATGAAACGTTGATGGCTACAGTAAAATATCTCACGACACTGATCATTGTCTCTTTAGCTGGCATTGCCAGGACACCAGATTTGCTTGAAAGCATCCAAAACCCCTTCGCCCGTCGTTGATGGTTGTGCTATGAGCTACGCGGCCACAAATTTGAACAATTACTGTGACAATCACTTATCGTTGCATTTTGGACGTCGGGCTATTATGCATTGTTTGTATTGTAAACATGTTTTATGTCGAATAAATGTATTTCTTACTTCTCATAGACCCTTTTCCTTCCGCTTGACATCACAATTTTTATAATTTTTTTAGAATTACTCCTACTAAACGTGGTTGGCAACCCCATGTTCTATGGTGATGTATAGTTCCAAAGCTACCTACTAACTCCCCTCTGAATTTGTCGGTCGAAATCGGCAACATTTTGCATATTTCTACCTAGGAAAACAGGCTAAAAAAATGTTGATTTTAGCTATGATTATTCTCACTCAAATTATGTGTTAGAGACTTTTGCACCATATTTTCCATAAAATATTAATCTATAGTACTGTTTTAAGAAGTCGATGTCATGACTTCCTCCTTAAACATAACTTTTTTTCGAATAGGGCCTAATAAATTACTCCTGGGTATACTTATGTACTATCGTAACAATGCCAACATTAACGATAACTCACCAAGCTGGCAATCCTGATTTCGCACGTCTCGTATGCGCTGAATTGGAAACCATGTGCTCGTTCGATATGATGACTCCAATACGGTTGTGATAATATGTAAGCACCTAATCCTGTAAGTCCTTTATTGTCTATTTCTATTACATAATCTACATTAATTTTAAAAAACGATTGAAATTTTATACGAAATGGTATTCTGTAATATTTATAACAAGGATTTTCTTTTTCTAAATACTTTAAATATGAGGAATCAGACGGAATTTAAATATAAATATTATCTCGGAAATTTTTTTTAAAAATTCTATGCAATTAATTGAATTAATCAGATATTAATAAATCTTATCATCGAAAAATTAATTGTACAGTTTCTTATAAAATGAGCGTGGATAATTTTTTACGCGAACTCTAATGTGAGTGAATCAGTTTGCTTTAAATAAACATAATGGTTCATACAATCATCGATTCACAACCATAAGAAAATAGTAATAATAAAACGGTACTTAATGAATTATCACAACCGTATTGGCGACGTAGTATGAAACGAAGCACTTGGTTACCAGTTCAGCCCGTATGACAAATTCGAATCTGGATTGCTAACTTGGCAAGTTATTTTGAACTGTGACATTGTTGTGATAGTACTTAAGTGCCAAAATCATTTATTTCCACAATTATATGAGGATTTCGTTAAGCGTCTTAATACTACATCATTAAAGAGAATGGTAATCGATATATTATGCATAGATATTAAGATAATGAAAAAGTTAGCTTCACATTTCAAAGGAGGTTTTGTTCTTCGATTTTCCATCTTAAATAAGCTAAACTTATTTCGATTTTGATTTAAAATGTTTCAATTTAAAAGAGACTTCTTTATATAAACAAAGATGAAACCTCTCAATAATAATACCCGGGTAATTCCAATTATTGTGCATTTAAGGAAAGATACACACAAGTATCAAATTATACTCAATTTAAGGGCATCGTATTTAAACAGAGTGTATGAAAGCAATTAAAAGATATGTTTTCATCCAATAAATTAATTGTTACTGAATTAATCAAGATTTCATTTGCGAGATGGTATCAGAAGCAATTAGGAATCGAAAGTCATTTAGTTTCGCTTAAAATATATTAATTGGCTTAGAGTGTTTATCTTAGTACGAAAGTAAATACAAAGTTTATTTCTTATTTTCTAAAGAGACTGGAGAAACATTGTTTTAATTGCAGAATTTTAAATAGTTGAATATTCTATATATATATATATAAGACAGGATTAAAAATTTACTCTTAAACTGAATTGTGGAAGTAAATGTATGTATTATAGCTTGGAAACTCTATTTATACTGCTTCAAAAATAACTCTAAAACGTTATTTTAAACGATCTTACAACTTTTTTTACTTTATTATTTCATATTTTAAAGTTGTGTGGAATTTCGTGACGATTCTTATGAACTCAATCGAAGAAAAATGTTGTTTTTTTAATAGGAAACTAACGTTATATATAGTATAACATAAGAACACACTATGCAAGACAATATTGATCAATAAATTTAACTGAATTTAAAAGTACTATTCCAAGGCATAGAATTTATTAATTGAAAACTTTTAAGTTTCTGGAATTATATATTATAATTATTTTACTCTTAACAAATTCTAATGATATAAAGCATTCGTGAAAATGGTTCCGTTTTAAATAATGGAATAAAGAATTAAGAATAAAATAAAACAATAAAGATTAGTTCATTTGATTTGATTGACATTCGAATTTCATCCAAAGCTAGAAAATTTGTAAGAAAACCCTAAATGGTACAAAAATGTTTAACACACAGTCATTATTTTTTAATTATACTTCCATTCAATATTTATTGATGACTTAATCAACCCCTTAAGAGCCACCTGCGTATATATCCGTCTCACTCTACCGGTGCGTTATGTGTCCCTAACGTATATTTTCGTCCTTTTGAAATACAATTCTTTTCTTTGCCCTGCTATCAGTAAAACTATTCCGAAGGCTTTGGAATGTAATAAATGAACTTGACAGTGTTTGCAAAGGATTTACTAATTTCAGTGAAAATTTGCTTATTTGTGCTTTTACTTTTCCCCCAATACATCTCATACGCATGCTATGTGCAAAACGGTGGCACTGGGGATTGAATCGCGTAACTTTTAATCGGCAGTTAAGGACTTAATTAATATTATTGGATCTAAAAATACTTCACAAATGGGAATGAGAATTTTTTAGTCATTATAGCTCAACTCATAGAGGAAACAGACAATTAATTATTTTGAGGAAAATTACATGCAAAAAATTAAATATGGTTTAATTAAAAATCAAGTGACTCTTTCATATCAATAGACATTTAAAGTATGCAGAAAAATGAACCGAGTATTTAAATATAAAATTGTAAAAGAGGAATACACAGTAATATGTACCGAAAAAATTTCCGCAGAGTACAAAAAACGAAGAAGAGTCAAACGTTTTAAAAAGAAACAACAACTACAAATTTTTGTAACTGCATATTTTAATATCTAAAACTATATCAAAATGGAATTCACAGAACGGAGTGGAACTTATTTACATAAAGTAGAATACAAAATATTTAGTTTAAAGTGTTGATACAAATATTAAAATGAAATATTTTTCATCTAAAATCTTACCATATTATTATTTCGAGAGATACTGTTAAATTTTTAGGAAATACACTTTTTTTTTACATCGAATTTGTAAGGAATACCAATAAGTTTGAAGCTCCTTTCAATTTCCCAACGCAAACTGAATACTAAAGGTATCATTTCAGTATAATGATTTGTTTGCCTCCAAATATTTCCGCAATACATATTCAGCTTTATTTTGAATTTTCAGAATTATCAATAACCGTTGTTTGCGTGAGGCTCAAATTGGGATATACATAAACTTTCTTAATACACCATATATTTTCAGGTATATATCCAGTATAGTGGTTAGTGACGCTTATTACTGAGCTGTTTGACCTGGGGTCGAATTCTGGAAAAGGCATGGATGTTTGTAAATGTATAGTGCCTTTGCGGCTTGGGGATACTTTAAATATCCGACGAGCCGCAAGTCTTCTTGAGAGGTTAGGGGAAGGGGAAGAAAGATGGGAGGTCTCTGACCACCCCAGGATGTTCTCCCTCAAAATTCGGTTTGGAACCGAGCCAAATCGTACTGTCAATTGTATGGTGCTCAAAGCTATGATAATCGACAGGCGCACATCAGGCCTTTGCCGCGATGAATTTCGTGGGCCTCGATCCGACACCGTCAGGCAGGTGGCATTAGTAACAACAACAGGAAACTTTGAAACATACAAATCGATAAATATAGCCTATGTTACTCCCCGTTAATGTAGCTTTCCATTAGTGAAAGAATTTTTAAAATCGCACCAGCCGTTTCCGAGATTAGCCGGAACAAACAGACAGACAGACAGACGGACAGACAGACAGACAAAAATTTTAAAAATTTGTTTTTTGTTATGAGTACCGTATATACTTTTAGTGCATTAAGTAAAAAGCTGCTAATTTGAAATTACAAACAGACACTTCAATTTTATTTATTTGTATAGATGTTGAAAATTACCACTATTCATCGCTTGGCACCTTTGGTTCCTGGTCAGCAAGTTGTGGGAGGTAAATCGAAGCTGGACTGCTGGAATCGCTGCAATTTCATTAGAAATGTTTTGCTGCAGTTCTTGAAGACTATGAGGGTTGTTGTGATACACAGATTTGAGGGTTCCTCACAAAATGTTATAGAACAATGGTCCGAGACCAGACTGACCTCTGCTAACAACTCTGTCAAGAATAAGGATTGTGTAATTGTAACTCATGGCAGGATGTAGTTGTAGTTGCACCATCCTGTTGAAAGTAAGTATAGGTCTTTCCTCCTCAGTTAATGTTGCCATAAATGGATTGTCGCTGATCAACTCATACTGACAGAACCAGCACTAAAATCCGAATCGGTTTCAATCTTTCGATGTGCGCGTCATATTTGCGTCCAATTGTAATCATTCATCCGGGCAACTTTCATTTGCCCCACCCTATATTTATTTTAAATTTTTGTTTCAAATCAGGCTAAATAATTGAATAAAATATAAAATCTGAATTAGCCATTAATTTGGTCACAAATCAATATTCTTCAACTAAATGCTAACTACACTGTTATACATAAAGTAATTAATAAATTGACACACATATACACATAAATATAAAAAAAATGTTACTTGAGGTTCAGATAGAAAATATACGTTTTTCGAATATTACTGTTCTAAATCAGTTTCTATCTAACTTAAAATCCGGCATATAATGTTCACCTATACTTTCGAGGAGCATTTTTTAAATTTTTAAGTATATTTGCCGTATAATGCACTCATCTTTTTTTACGAAGAAACCTGAAATGTATGCATGCAATGATTTCATGTTTTGAAATTATTTATTCGAGGTATTATCTCAGGCTTTTGAAAAAATAATATACTTCTAGAGAAACAACTCCTTAAGTTTAAAAGGTATGGCGTTTCTTTTAATACAGATTTTAGTATACGTAGAAGTTGAATTTTTTTATCCTCATGTCTTTCAGTTTATTATTATTTTTAAAGCTATAATTTTTATACCCGGCTTTTATAACACCCACCCGTTAATTTCGACCCTATTTTGTGCGTTAAAAACGCGCGTTATACACGGATTTTACGGTAAACTAAAATGAAATGAAGTTTTGAACAAAAAAGCAAATCCTCAAAAACTGAATTGAAAGAGATAAAATAATAATTTATTGAAATCAAAATAAATATATAAATACGAAAGATCGAAAGACCTTTATTTCATAACCTTTTAGAAAACCTTTATTTTTTAAAAAGTTGTAGTATTTGTTGCTAAACGTGACGAATGATTATTATTTGTACACAAAATCTTTAGATGGTTCATGACGTTTAGGACTATGCCTTTTTTACTATACTCCCACATTCTCATGCAAATGGCATTGACTATCAAGAGCAAAATGTTTATGAAAGTTAGTGATATTTTGAAACTATTTTTAAACACATTTGTGCCTTGGAAAAACTATGAGGACTTGTTGTCAGACAAAAGTTCGGTATCTTTACAAAAAGTTAAATATGGAGCTTTAAACGAGTCTCTCATTGGATCAATGCTAAAGGAAATTAGAATTCCTTAAGTTGCTAGTCGACTAGAACCCATAAAAGGTAAGGGCTGCTTTTATAGCTTCCATAGCATTTTCGAGGAATGTAGTATGAACAATTTCTAACGTATTCGTGTCTAACGTCATTAAAGTAAAATAATTCTTAAATCTCTACAACGGTATATTTTTATTAGTTCAGCGGAATACTTCTAATCTGAATCAAAATAACTGAAAGCTATAAAAAGCATATTTACCGTAATGTGAAGAGTAAGTTCGAGTTAAGTTCAAAAATAAAAATGGTTTCGTTGATATGTTAACGCTGAAGTGCAGAAATCAGTTAATCTTCACAGTATCTAGGTAATGTGCACATTAACTAGGAGGATCCGTTAAAGTGCTAAAAATTGTTTCATTTCTCAAATTACCTAGATAATCCTCACATTACCTCATAAACACTCGTTAAAGTGAAAGTAAGATCATTGGTTGAACAACAGCAACGTTTCTGTACACTTAAACCAAACATCGTTTATTAATTTTTGATGTCTAAAGAATCAAGTCAATACAATTGAACAATCATCACATTAGTTAAAATAACCAACCATCAATAAATCAAACAACCATAATACAAAGAATCAAAAGGTTTAATATTTTGTTACGAATTTTGTATCATGAATGTATATAATAGTATAAATAATTTATATCTGGATGTTTAATACGTTTATATTACTTTCTGTTGTATTTATTTTATGTTAAAATTGTAATATTTGTAAGCAACGCCGTTCCTTACATTATAATGGCGATTCCAAGGAAACATGACGAAATGCTGGCGATAGAGCCAAGTTGCCATAATTTTTGGCGAGTTGGCAATAATGGAGATACTACAGGAAATTACTGGAGAAATTTTCTAATATCAGGATCTATGACGTAAGCGGATTTTTTTAGAAGAATCCATGTGAACTATAAATAGGGAGTCGTTCGCCGAAACGTAGTTAGTCTTGTTTTTACCGTTGAAGAGTTTACCAGCAATTCTTGATTACTTCAGCTGCTGAGTAGGACGAACGAGTACTTGCAAATAATCTTTAACATGCTTGTATTTTAGACACTAATAGTTGTGTCAGAACACCGTAGAAGGTGTGAAAACCTTCTGAGATATATTATGTGAATATTGCAAGTGTATCTTGTTTTTTAAAGATTGCTTTCGACAAAATATTTCCATTGCTCCTGAAGAACAGTCTTGCTCTTTGAGACTGATTAAATAAAATTCTCGAGCCCCGATGTACGGAACAATATTATTGCAATTAAGAAAATGATTTTCCGAACCATATAATATTATGTTTACTTATTAGTGCAATCTAAAAATTGCTGGCACTTTGTATTGCATATCATTGGTTTTTGCGACAAGCACACCTACTTGTGGTAGATTTAGAATTGCGGTCACACTTTTAACATTTGATTTGCTTCCAAAAGATACTGGTCATCGCAATTAAATTTATTATAAACTAATTCGAGAAGTCTTTTATCGAATACATTTATTGTCTCTTCCACTCTGTTTCTAAATGTTTAGTATAAACTATTCCGGGATGAGTCATCGTTCAAGCAAAACCTGTAACAGAAAGAAAATGAGAAAAAAAAAAGTTTTGAAATTTAACGATCCGGAAATCGCTAATGTGAAGATTACGTAATTATAATGCAAAAAACTCTTTATTCCGCACTTTGATGGAGCAAAGCAGTTAATCTGCAAATTAGCTAGGTAATCTGCACATTAACGGCATTCTAGTTTTAATGGTAGCATATACATTATTGATATGTTACGGTATCCACGTCATATATATATATATATATATATATACAATGAAAATCACCTGACACGAAACTGAAAGGACTGAAATATTGCCAAAAAACGATATATGAACAAAATGAAATTTATTAGAGTTTATTTTATTTACATAGGTATATATGCATGCATATATTTAATAAAAATCAATGGAACAAAAACATATCCAAGAACTTAAAGAAATTTAATACCAAATTTTCAAATTTTTTGCAAAGCAAAACATTTATTGAGTTTTTGGAAAATAATCTGATAGTTTCCTTTACATAGTTGTTTTAGCATCAATTTGCAAACAACTTGTTCGATATCATCCATTTTGTGATTCTTTTCACAATTGGAAAGTGCAGCTAAATAACTGCGCATATTTTATATGACGTTCTTCATTTCGGATGATGTGGGAACAAGAGCTGCATTATTAATTTCATATTCGTAGTACGAATCTGCATCAATGATATATTTTTTGAACTTTGAACGAACTCCAAAATGTGTTTGTCTGCCATAATTTGGAATGAACAAACATTATCATCGCTTACTGCAATGAATTTGTGAGATCTACTTTATAAATTTCAGTTTATTATGTTAAAAGCAAAACAATTATTTAAATTTATTATTTTGTTCACGTGAATTTATTTATCATTGTTTAATTTTTTGTCACCGTGAACTGAACGATATTGAAAAAGTATATTATTTTGTACGCTGTGGCAACAAGGAAGTACTCGTTCTGTTTTGTTTTAATTAACAGTATTCCATGAAAAAATTGTTTATAACTAGGTGAGTCTTGGACTCTAGTTGCCATGTTAATTTGTGAAATAAATGAGATTTGGCAGTATTAATAGTTTGGAGTATTAATTTTCAATACAAGAAACTTTTTATTTTTTATTTTTACGATAGAATTCTTCTGGTATTTCAATAGAACAGTCCAATCTGACTGGTGTTTTCCGTATTTTGTTTATTTCCAGAGGAAAAATATTTTCGTGTTAAGCGATTTTCGTTTCATGTTAAGAGAAAAATACGTAGTAGTTTGTCGGGATCGTTGCATTATTTCGTGTTAAGCAATACTTCGTTTTAAGCGTTTTCGTTTTTAACGTGTTTTACTGTATTTAAGAACTATAAAAAATTATTGAATTAATTTTTTTTTTGAAATTATTTTCCAATAAATGCTGGAGGAAAATAACAACAATAAGACCTCTAAGAAGCGATGTCTTAATGAAAATTGCAAAATTGAAAAATAACTTTCTCTTTACTTATTATTTTTTATTGACATTCCTTTTCATTTTTTTCTTAGTGTTATATCCAAAATATAAATAATTCAAAGAATTCTTTACGATGAATAATTCAAAGTTTTCTTTGATTTTAGCTAATGAACTCAAAACTATGACAAAAACTGATGGACAAAAAATATTAATATTTTGTTTACTCGAAATTTATTTGGGATTCATATCCTAAAATAAAAAAACGCATTTTTATTGCATAAATTACTTGCAGGATCTCAATTATTTCCTTTTTTCGGTACATGCTGTTTATTTGCATGAATTAATACGGAATATTAAAAAGCACAGAAAAGCAAAATATTAATTCTAGAAATAAAATACATACATTAAAATAATTTTTAAGCATTTTTATCTTTTTCTTAAAAATTGCCATTTTTCCTTCCTAGAGAGTAAATAAGTATAATAATTACGGTGCTTACGTGCTTTCGCAACAATGCCAACGTTCAAAATAACTCGCCAAGTTGGCAATCCTGATTCCGCATGTGTCGTACGCTCTGAATTGGCAACCATGCGCTTCCTTTCATATAACGTCGTACATACGGTTGAGGTAATACACAAGTATCATAGTTACCTAGGTATTTGAGAGCTCTATTTTTCAACGAAATAATTTGTTGATTTTTTTTTTATTGGAAGTCTACTTTTATCAGAAAAGTTCATAGATGCTTATTTAATTTTTTAAGTTTATTTTAGACATGTGGATTTCTTCTCTACATGAACTGTGTATATAAAGCATGCATAAGATTATGGACCAAGTAATTATTGATGAATTTTTGATTCCCTTGAATTTTTGGAAATTTGTATAACACTATAAAAAGTAATTCATTGTTGAGATAGATTTTGCTCTACAATAATTTTCTTCTAAATAAATATTTTTGGGGAAGTTTATACAACTTACAATTATTTCTGGGCAAAATATAATATCGAAAAAAATTATTTTAACAATTATTTATTTTGTATGACATTTTGTGATTCATATTTACAATTTTATATCAATAACAAGTACACCAAAATGTTTCTTTTAATGATGTAAATAAAAAAGTCAGTGATATTTTTTATATTGTTATCTAATATTTCGAAATACAGACAAAAAGTCAATTTACAAATACTTACATTGCTTTTAAAAATTGTTTTCTAGACACTTCAAAAAATACTAGTATTTTATTCAAAAATTTAAATTTAATTCTTTATTGTTTAATTTCATTCTTAAAAGTTAGAATTCGGTAGCAAATATTTAAAGAAGGATAAAAAAATTTTCTTTTCATGAAATAAATTTAATAAATTTATTATTTGCAGTTTCTGATGTAGTATTTATAATAGTTTACGGTTTTTTTTTCCATCATCTAGATGTATATAATTTGATTTAACTTAATATAATGGCTTGGTCAATACTATTACTCAAATTGAAATAATGGTTCTGTGATTAAGAATAAAAAGTCATATTTAAAATGCTTGATATCAAATTAAAACAAATTCCATTGAAATAAAAATGTATATTTTTATTGATAAAAATGATTAATTTAAATTCATGTATTATTAAGAAACAAAAAATACAGTAGCAAAATTCGTCCACACACAAACAAAATTATAGATATTAAAAATAATTCTGAAAAACAAGAAAAGATGACAAGAAAATATTTAAGTAATCTATTATTTACAGGAGCTATATTTTGCAACAATTTCTATTTTTTAATAATCATTATAAAATCATATTGTGAAATGTTTAATGTATTCAATGAAGAATATTTACTGCAGACTATTTAAACTATTTATAAAAATAGTATAATTTTTAAGTATTTTCTCAGTAATTTTAACAGTTTTAAATTATTTTAACTATATTCAAATATCTCAGGAGTGTAATATTTCGCAAAATATGAATAATATACTCTTAGGAGATTATGATTTAAATTTTTTTCTCTTTAATGATGAACAGATTTTATTCGTGAGGATTTCGTAAGCAGAAAAATTAATAAGTTGGCTCATAACATTTAAATTACTATTTCAACATTTTTGAGAGGGAAAAATATAAGAGAACTTTTTCCCTATATTATTCGTTAATGTAAAGCACATAATACTTTTAAATTTTATTCCGAAATCTTTTCTTATTGGGAACCTTGCATTAATATTAAAGCAGGAAATATGTAATTTGGAATATTAGTAAATGTTTTTCATTGTGTTGATAAGATTTAAATACTATTTAAAGATTTTTCTTTTTAAGCATGTCACCTGTGGACTTCTTCTTGAAAGGATAATTTCAAGAAGAAGTCCACAGGTGACATGACTAGAGATCTAGGTGGCCACGGTATTGGACTCTTCCTCTTTTTATCCATCGTCCAAGGAACTTTCTCTCACTTCTCTATGATGCAGGGGTGTAGCTACCGCCGTATCAGCCGTATCAATGATACCGGGCCCCCAAGCTACAGGGGCCCCAACATGTGTTACTACATTAGGGATGACGAACCAAGGGCACGCGAGCCATTCATGGCACGCCACACTATATTTTGGGCACGCCCCCGATCAAAACGGTTTGCATTTTAGTTAAAAATAACAAAGTTCACTGTGAAGTATTACGAAAAAACACGGGGGATCGGTTGCTGTGCTTGAGGTGGCAGGGAGTACACTCGTTTGTTATTGTCTTACAATCCTAATATAATTTATTTGTCATCTAATCAGTAATAACAGAAATCACACTAATGCTACTTTAATTTGAATTACACGTAAACGAAAACATTTACTACAATACAGTGCAAAAATGTATTTTTTCGTAGTAAATAAAGATTTTCGAGTTGTTGTATTTAGTTTTACTATTTTTCCAATAATCAGTACAAAATCATTTGATGGTACGTCTATACCTCATTAAAAATGGTATATAAAAGGGTCTAAAAAAGTCATACATTTATTTTTAGCTATAGTCTATCTTTTTTTCTTTGAAACTATAATTAATATTACTGGCGTATAAAAAATAATAAATAAAATAACATTTTATTCGAATTTTTCTTTTTAAATCTTTTTATATAGAAATAAATTTTTCTCAAAAAAATGTTAACTAGAAGGATATATATCCACTTTAGAGACGAGACGTCTCCAGAAACTAACAACCGTTTCGTTATACCGCAACCGCAGTGGTAGTTTTATAGTTTAAAACTTTCTCTCCAGCCTCTCTGTTTGAATATCTGTCCACTGACGCTCTTATAGATAGGATTGTGTTATTTTTCAACGCTTTAGTGAACGTTCGAAATGTTTAAGACGATTGCCGATCCCACCAACTGTAAAGTGCGTTCTGTAATCTGTTTTTTTAACGCAAAAATATTAAACCAGTTGAAATTCATCGACAAATTGTATAGATTTATGATGAAAATGTATTGAGTGATAAAATTTTGAGAAAGTGGATTCGACAATTCACTGACGGGTGCTCCAAGTTTCATGAAAAAGCACGGAATAGACGCCTTCTGTTGTTTATCATGGTTTGGTTGAAAAAGTGAATGAGAAAATTCGAGAAAACAGACGATTCGCAATAAGATTACTTTGTAATGAGTTTCCAGAAGTTTTTTTTTTCCTGGTGACACTTTTCTTTAAAGAGGGTATAGACAAGTTGGTTTCCCGATGGAAAAATGCCTGAACACAATGGTGTTAACTATGTACAAAAGTAGTTCCCATCATGCTCTTTCATGCAAAAATAAATTTTGTTTTGAAAAAAGATTTTTTTGTGCGATTCTTTCGAAAACAGTATTAAGTTTTCGGACTCGCCTCGCCTTTTTAAAAAAGCAATAGTCTACAAAAAAAAAATGAAATAATTTGCTTAAAATGTACTTAGTTCGGGGAAAGCAGAGGAAATTTTAATTTGTCCATCATATTTAAAACCATTGTATTAAAAAATATATATCAAAAGTAGTTTTGCTGTAAAAAAATTAATGAAGATAATAATTGGAATGATAATATTTAATTACTGAAAGAAATATATATAAATAAAAAGTTTATCAATTCTTTCAATTTCTAAAAAAAATGTATCAAACCTTTAAATTGCTCTTTTCTTATTGAAACACTTATAAAAGCTGAAACGCAATTTACTTCAATTTACTTCTACTCAAAATTAATAAAATTGTTTCACTAAAACAATTTCCAATTATAATATTCTAATTACACTTTTTGTTCTTACATATTACAATCTATACTGTTCTTATTTAAACTCAGGTAAATATATGAAATAAAAATGCATCAGCAATTTTTAAAAAATTCAAAAATGACCTTTAATGCAAATCTTGTAGAAGTTGAAAGTTCGTAATTTTGTTGATACTACATTGCAAAAGCAAACATATTTCTAGAGCCCCTTAATATTAGACACCCCCCACCCCACTCATTGAATAACACAATGTATTGAATTCAATAATACTATACTTTGCCGCTATGATACAATCTTAACCTCTTACATAGAAAATGAACTTCGTTATTTAGAAGTCATTTTACGAAGAAAATAGTAAAATGTTTTTGATTAGAATAAAAACTTCGTAAAATAGAGGTTCGTTATATGGATGTTCGACTGCATTTCAATCGTCCTACACTGCAGTGAATGAATAAGAGTTATATGAACGTCACACTATAAAGCTACATGAGGAATATTGGCTACGGAACTCGTAATTTTGAGCCATGTTCAAATAACGAAGCTTGAGTTGGCATCCGACTCTCCTAACTTCCACATTACACCACGTGGGAATGTTTCAGTTTCGGCAGATTTTACGTGCCTCTGCCCCCTCTACAAGGTGGGTCTTCAGCGGCACAAGACTCGAGCTCATGACACGACAACCATGAATCCGTGATCTTGACCACTTGACTACCGTGAGTGGCATACGCTACAGAATTGCATTGTCAAGCATGTCTAAAACTTTCTCAAACCTTTATATTTTAATTTCTAAAAATATGTCAAAAAATTCATATGTGGTATGAGTGTTATTTAGTGTACATAAATGTATAAATGAGACACTTCTGTATAAGTGTATAAAACAATCTCTTGATTCGATTATCGAAAAATGTTCTTTAAAAGTCGATATTCTGTCACCATTTTGTTGCTTGTCAGTTATATATATATATACTTGCCATTATTTTTAATTCATATAATATTCAGAAGATGGTTACTGACATATCGAAAAAAATCGTATTCTTAATTAATTTATAAGCAAAATCAATACATTGTATTAATTTACCATGTTCACACAACTTTATATAGCTGTCATAAAATCCTATCTATCAAACCCTTTTGTAGAAAAAAAATCAGAAAATGTCTTGCATTTTACAGACCAGAAAAGATGTAAAATTTTTATTATGTCTGCCAGGTTGTTGTAAATTAAATTGAAAGTAAATAATTAATTATGTGTCCGAAATTAAGTAGAGAGTTGTATTAACAATGTATTTTATTGAAAGATTAAAGGAATCCAATGAAGGCATGTTTAAGGCTGTCTTCGGCTAATGTTAAGGAATAGGACCCGAATTCGGAATATTTTTTCATATATAAAAGTACTCAAATATTAATAATATATTATGGCTTCCCTATCCCTTACAAAATCATTTATTTTATCATATTACTCATTTTTATCCTAGTTGACAAAATTTTTCCTTTACAAAATGTGTTTCGCATTTTTTTCTCCTATACCGTAATGTTAAATGAGCTACCCTTTTTATTTTAAAATAAAAAAAAACTAAATATACTTATAAAATATTTTGCAATTTTAAAAACACTATATTAAAACAAAATACATGAGTTACAATGTCACAAATTTTTATAAAAATTGAGGTTTTTTTTTCTGCCCGAAAATTTTCTCCACGTTAAGTTCACGCTCTCGTATATATGACATAAACAGCCTTAAGAAATATAATTTTAGATTTGAATGCTTTTTTTTACGTTACTCTTATTATACATGTGTCATATATGTGTAAAAGAGAATACGTACATCTGAACTACACTGCTGGCCATAACAATTGCAACACCATGAAGGAAGGCAAATATACAGAAAGATATTTATTGTACGTAAACAGTATGGCATGAAGACAAAATGATTAAATTTGCAAATAGTTTGAGGATTTACAGAAGTGAGAAATTAGTAGATACAGCTGTCATTCCTAGAAGCTAAAATGGCCTTTACCCGAATAGACACACAGTCAAACTGGGGTTGGATGACAGAAACGGGCTACTCATATCATGTGTGCTGCTTCAAACCTAAGACATTTTCCAACCATATTAGCTAGAGAGAAGTGGTGGTCCAGTCTCTCAGCAACCCATTTCCAGATTGTTTAAGTGGATTTCAGATCTGGAGACCGTACAGTCCAGAGCAACATTCAAATACCCTATGTATCGAGGAAAGTCAGAACACGACATACGACATATGGTATTGCATTAACTTGTTGGAAGATGGCGTTTGGTAGGCCTCGAAGATAGGGTAACAATACTGGATGCAAGATGTTAGAAATGTACGGATCTGCGTTCAAACTACCATCGATCCGACTTAGAGATGTAAGTGTCGAGTACCCAATAGTTGCCCCAAGACATCACACTACTAGCAGGGTCCCTATATCGATATGGAATACAAATAGGCGACGAGCGGTCGCCTCGGAGCGTTCAGTTTCTGATGGCCGGCTTATAGTTTGCTTGTTGTAACATGTCACAATGCTGACATGTCTGACGAAAAGGAAAATCAAAAGTGCCATCTATTGAAGAACTGTGTAACTAATTTTGAAACTTCGTTAGAATAAATTCCCTGGTTTCTAAAGCAAAATGCAAAAAAAAACTGTACATTTCTATACCCTTCCGTTCGTTTTTAATTGATTTTTGAAATCGATGGTTATTTTGGGAACATCTGGTATCACGAGTACCATTTTAAAATAAACATCTCTTATTGTTTGCTGTCTCACTCTCTCTGTTTACCAGGTTTCTTTACTTTATAGCCACAATTCCTCGGTATTGAATTTTTAATGTCACATAGTTTAAATGAAAAGAATGAATAAAAATGAATAATTGTTCAGTGATTATTCTTTTTTCATTCAATAATTAATCTTAAAACTCCATTTGAAATAATTAAATGCCATAATACTGAATTTGTGAAGGGTATAAAGCGATTATAAATGTGACAAATTCGTTTATTCTTAACATAGAGTATAATTCGGAGATAAACTAACTGGTGGAAAAGGGGCTTCAAAGTTTGAACACTTTATATATAGAATCTGTTCCATCTTTAAACCTGTAGATTGGGCTGTCATGTTAAAGCTAAGAAAACGATATAGTTTACTTTTAATTAAAATCGCTCTAGAATCTACATGAAAGTTATTAGCCTCTACCTTTTCTATCAGAATCGTGAACAAATCAGGACAGTGGTGAAGCGATGGAGAGAGGGATATAAATTTTGAAACACCTTCCCATAAGAATTGCTGTAAAGTAAAATTTTAAACAGGATCACCTCTAATAAAATAAAATTTTTGCTTAAAAATATTCTTTCATTTTTTTAGCTTTATGATTTGTTGCTTTAAAAATACCTAAATTGTAAAATAATACGGAATTTTGAAGATATACGCAAAAAAATCTGGAAAAAACTAGATAATGAATATCCCTAAAACAACACCAAAGTACTAAAATGTCCCTTTCAAATCACGTGTCATCAAGTACAATTGGACATATTTGCTTCAAACTAATCTGGCAACCTTTTTTTCAAGTGGAGCAGATGTTTACTTTCTTGTTAGAAAAATTCTGTGAAGATTTCTGGTCAAATATAAAATTAATCAAGGTTTTCATTTCTAAGCTAAATTCATAGCAAGAAAATCGATATGAGGCATTTTGATTAATTTGTATTATATACATTTAAAAACAAAAATTAGTATTGAGACCTAATTGTAATCCAGAAAAACTTATTAATCTGCACAAGTGCAATGATACAAGAATACAGATTCAATAAAAGAAAAAAAAATCTTCATCCGTATGCAGTATTTTTCAAGTACCCTCTTTATACAGTTCATCAATTGCACTGAATTCATTTGAGACAAATTCATACACTTCTTGGTAGGAAAACGAGTGATCAAAAAGACAAAATAAAATAATAATTATTTTTTTTCCCTTTTTTTCACCAGAATAAATATTTTTCAGGAATACTTCCTGAAGATGAGTAGATAACCAAACATTTTACTCTTTCCCAAGTCTACTAACCTTATCAGCATCAAGTTCTTTGAAACTGGAATAACTTAACGACATTGAGTTGTATAATACTGATAATTTATGGGAAGCAAATATACAGAAAATCGATGAAAAGTGTGGGAGTTGCAAGGGTAAATAAAGTATTTCCTCCTCAAACAAAACATAATTTAAGATTTCGATAAAAATAAATGGCTACACTGTTGGAAGTGGATGACTTACAACTGTGCTAACAAAATGGAACAGTATGTAAAGACAGCATTTTATTTGCAATTAATGAAGATGGTACTGGGAGTCAGAAAATGAAAACACTTGTGAAACGTTCTTTTAATTATAATTTCATAAAGATGTTATTTCAAATTAAGGAACATGTGAGGCTACATTGTATTAAAAACATTATGGGCTGTAGACAGAACATTTATTGGATGTTGCTTCAGGAAAAAGCAAACCAATAAAGTTGCAATCAGACTCTCCTGAGAAAGAAAAGAATTAAAAGAAAACCTCAAGAAAATACAAACTATGATTTTGAGACAGGAAAAGATTATCTTTTAGTGACCTTAAAGATTCAGAACCGCTGGACACAACAATAGAATCAGAATTTGAAACTAACGAAAGCAACTTTGGGGAGCTCTTCTGAAATAGAAAGTCAAAGGCAGAAATGCTCGTTAGGGTGGGTGATTTTTTTTTCGATCACTGCAGCCGAGGAAAGTTTCTTTCCGCTTATTTAACTCCACCTAAAAAAAAATTCAAATCAGAAAAATGATCTCTTGCATTGCACTTAAAAATTTAGAAAAATGAGATATTTTCCTATTTTTTTTTTGTATATTTTTTTAAAATTTATTAGTAATGCAATGCTATTCTTTTTAATGAAAAACTTAGGGTATGAAGAGCGAGAAAAAGGATTAATCACCCATAAATTCGAAGTATTTATTGCTCATGAAAAAAGCTAGGAAACACATAGCTACTTGTAAAATTTACAGCTTTTCTTATTTTTACTAAAATTTATCTTTTTCCTTTCAATAAACAATCTTAATAAAGAAGAAACATATTTTCGTGCTTTTATTTTTAAAAAATCTCTTTCAAACTAGTTTTTTAATTAGAAATTTGAGATACAATAGAGGACTGAAAGACGGGGTTTCTAGTGATACTCTTTTTTACATGTTTGACAATCTGCTTTTCTTTTACATGAAAAGCCGTTGACATGTGACATATTCAGGTTACTATGGAAAAGAAGACATCTCTTACCAATTCACCGAATTATTTTGGCTTTCAATTATTCGCCAACAAATGTCAATATGACAATTAATTTCTCGGTAAATGTTTTTACGTTAATTTTTACATCCTTTTTTTAATATAGAGGGTTAACGTCAGAGATGTGTAGCAAAAATAACTAGGTATACTATGACCATTACTAGAAAAGATTTTGAGCCCACAATATTCGATAATCAAAGTCATTTTTTTCCATATAAACTTCTTACGCACAAAAATATTTTTACATACAATTAATTGCTAAGAACGATATGTGTCACTATACTCTAACAATAAATATATGTTTTTCTAAAGAGCGATGACTCAAAAAATTAAATAGCTCTACATCAGTACATGTAATTTTTCCTGCATTAATTTCTGTAAAAATTCTTATAAATTTTATGCCTTATTTTTTAAAAAAAAATTATATTCGAAACCCCGTATTACACATAAATACTCTTTTCCCCTTGAAAATAATAAATTGAATTTGAAAATAATTTTCAGATTTGACTTGTAGGGGGAAACTCCATCCCCTGAAAAATTTCTCCAGATGCACCTGGCACCTAAACGAGGATAATATCTGAACCAATTTTTTTACCTTTCTACACCAACTACACCTCAGAATAGTGTTGGTCCTTTCTTTCTTGAATATTCAGCAATTCTATCATTCTACATGACCAAATTTCGGAACAAGCACTAGCACTGTACTTAGTCTGTCCCAAAATTCTCGACTTTGAACCCTAGCTAACGCAATTGTGGGATAATTGTCTAAACAAGACTAAGAAAAGAATTTTTGCTGGTGTTGTTACTTATCTCCCTGTCTAGCTTCTGCTAGACGAGATCTGTGAGTTTATTCACCCTCAAAAAGTCATAAACTAGCATAGGAAGACCTAGCAAGTCGTCGTAGGACAAACCCAGGCATCCGTGAATATGAGTCGGGGAAGTCTGCTCGATGTTACATTTTGGACAAATCGGGTGGGTTTTACGGCCACCCTGGAAGGTAAGACTTCTTAAATGTCCACCGAGAAATCTGGAAATTGCCATCTGGGTGCGTTTGCCACAGTTCATAGCAAAGGATCCTCCAGGGGAGTCAGCTCGATACCAAATATGAACCGGAGGGACGAGCCTATTCTTTTTATCTATATGTTTTCGGGCAAAGTGCAGCTCAAGATAGGTCAAGCAATTAGATGTAACCAGAGCCTCTCTAGCACCCTCCTTCGCTAAGGCATCCACCTCCTCATTACCCCAAACATCTACATGCGAGGGGATCCACTGAAAGGGCACATCACAAGATGATGAGACTTGTTTTAATTTATTAAGAATAGAAATCCCAGTTTTATCACCAGTTTGACAAATGTTGTATGGCACTTCGACTATCTGCCTTTTTCCTCCGTCTATGAGTTATGGAAAAGAATTTTTAAAAATCATAATTGAATAAAAAACACAATACTTCTGTATTACGTTGCATATATTTTTAAAGTATCTTTCCGAGAAATTCGAGATAAATGTCGTGTAGTTTTATTTATTTATCATCGGCCTGATTATCAGAATGTGCTCCTTCTGCGGTGCTAATTGGGTATAGAAGTGCTACGCGCCAAGTTGTTGTTTATGTTCGCCAAGGTGGGCGATAACATTACAATATGGTTACCTTGATATTTGCATCGTGTGGTAATGTGGTTGCCATGCGGATAAAACATATATTAGAGAATTTTTATTACATTATATTGATACTCGTTATTGATTGATATTGTTTATTTTTAATTTATTCCTATATTCTTCATTTAACAATTATTTTTCTGACGATTTGTTAACACTAGGCCACCATCATGGACTCCACGTAACTCGACAATAACCGCTGCTTGGCGTGATTAAGGAATCGCATCAAAAGGAGCTTGGCACGTAGCACTCCTATATCAAATTTAGTTCTTTTGTGGAGTTGAGCATTTTGATAGTTAAGTCGACGATATATCTCTGTTACATGTCTAAACTTGAAAGAAGTACGTAAGGGAAAAAGACAGACACGCGCGCGGGCTCTTTCCTCGAACTTGGTAAAGATTGAAGGAATCTGCACATCTTCAATCAAAGAGATCTTTGCGAAATGTACGATGCCAAAATTTTGCAGGGAAGCCCTACCCTAACAAAGTTCATTCAAGTCATATGTGTAATTCTAAAATGAATAGAAAATGGAAGATTTTAGAAATTTCCTACGGAGAAATAAAAGGCAAAGTTATTTTGAGAAATTTTAGTAAAAGTCAAAACTAATGATAATTGATTAATTCCAAGTAGGAAAAGAAAACTAGAAAAGGAATTTGAGGTTTATCAAAAATACATTTATTTCATCAAATTGCTGTTTTTATGCATTTTAGTAATACTTAGAAAAATTTACGCTACTTAATCAATGTGTAACATAAAAACAGCAGCAATTATTCAATGAAAAGAATTAATCCTTTTCCCTTTATATTTAACTGAAAAAAATCTGTTGGGTAAGCCTACAAAGATCTAGAACCCATATTAAGAGATACCATTATACCAAGGTATCACAACATAAAACTACGATGAAAACAATACAACTTTTGAACATTACCATTACTGCCATTAAAATCATGAAGCCATGTTTGAAGCCCATAATGACATCTCTAACCACCAATTTCATGAAACATAACCCTAATCAACGAATCCAAAGAACATATACAATAATGTACACCCTCCTTGTAATTGTCCCTCACAATCGATTGCTAACTATCCATTTCCAGAGAAACCAGACCTTCCTCTTAAGGAACTCTTGCTAAAATCAGGGTGGTCCCCTTGATCAGTGGCGGTGGATAAAAGTAAACGACGAAACTCGATTAGAGAAGGCTGTTTTCCCATCTCGTTAAGAGGGTGGATAGTTATATAGAGGATCGATCGCTATAGGGACATTTTCTCTGGAGATCTTTTTCTCTCCGTGTCCATTTCAGTTACGGACTTAATATGTTGTAGGGGAAATTTATCTTAAGAGACCTTTATTTATTTATTTTTTTCTTTTAGAGGATGTGGTGACATCTTTTTTCCCCATTTCTATAAGTATTTTTAGATGGAATGCAGTAGAGGCTTTCTCTAATGCCTTGATGCTTAGTTCGCGGAGTTTTAAATCCATCATGTTTATACCTTTATAAGGTCAATAATATTATAACATTAATAAAGTATTTTTTAACGATAACATTTTAAGGCATTAGGATACATTTGAGGGAAAAAATAATATTTATACATATGTGTAGTCAACAACAGCAAAAAAAATAATAATTATATGGTATATGTATACATATAATCCACTTCTAGAGAATTACAATATAAGAGCTGATAAAAACGTTGAGGTTATAAACATCCGCATTTTCCTTACTCGCCAATTATGTATTTTAGCCCGAACGTGATTTAACCATTACAGAATCATAAGGTTGCTTTTTAATATGTAACTGTTTGTTTTGTCTTGTTTAGTCATAAAATAAAAAATCATAAGAAAAGCATATAAAAATGTGCAGTATTATTAGATCAGTTTGTCAGATCAATTTGGATCAATGCAGTGCTTCTTAAACTTCCAATATTTGTGTGGCGAAAAGCCCTATAGATGGCGCTCCCACTTTTTCTGTATGTGTAAAATGTGTTTTTGTTTCGCTTCCGAGTCAGTTCTGACCTAGTTTTGCTAAGATGATGTTTGCTTCGTTTTTCTAGTAGTTGATAGTATTTAGAATTAATAGAAAAAAATTACTCACTAAACTTGTAAATATGTATATAGATGTCATTAAAAGCATAAACACTATCTGGCTGGTCATGAATTTAGTTTAGTAGAATTTATTTGTAGTTAGTTAGAGCATTCTACCACTGAAAAATAGTTAGTAAGTAAGATGCGCTTTAATTTGCAACCCAATTTTCAATTATAATTTTAATCACCCCTCCCCAACCATACAATAACAATGTATTGAATTCAATAATAATGTACTTCGACGTAAAGCTACAATACGTATTTTAATTATAAACCGTAAAAATTATTAAGATAAGTATTAAAGTTAGAAAATAACTTTACATATGACAAACGCCCATGGAGTCACCGTAATTATAAAACTTGTTCTTAACTTAGTATTGTTAAATTAATCATCAAATAAAGTGAGCAGTACTGATGTATTTACCAGTACATTAAATTAGTGTAAATGTAGTTTTTTATTTTTTATCACTTCATAACGTATTTTGTTTCGCTTCTTTTCAGTTAATTAACAATATTTTGAAGAAAATCTTTGACTTTCGACTTTTCTATATGATTTCACCCCCCATGTAGAGATATTACACCCCCAAGGGAGCAGCGCCCCACAGTTTGAAAAACGCTGAATCAGTTTATAGTTTTATCTGATATTTGTTTTCATTTGTTCAGATGTACTTTATTGTTGCGCAAAATTAGACTTACCAAATAACATAAAGCACGAGAAAAGGCAGTAATATATTATTACACGACACACACACACAATTAACAGAAATAAGGATAAGAATACAGCCCACGAATGTTTCAACACTGACGCTAATTGATTTGCCAGTTGTTGTTTTTTGCCCTAAACATTTCCGTTTACTTAATTGCACCCGACATAAGCTCTGTTTTAACATTCATTATATATAAAAAAGGCAGATAAGATAATAATTAAACATGACGATCCACAATTTTAAAATAAGGTAAAATGTTTCCTTTAGTAATAAAAGGGTCAATGAAATCTGCAAAAAATCCGTTACATGTTAGTCTTAATGAAATCTTTATTCAGTAAAATATTTAGTAATAGATATAATTCATTGAATTTGCTAAATTCAAAAAATAAATAATAATAAATTTCAGCTGTGATAAAAAAAAACGCATATTTATCGAAAGAATTGAAATAATATCTTTCACATTCTTTAAGTAATAAATGAAAGATGTTATATAAACAAGGCACTAGCAATGCATTTTCACTAAAGATTACAACACAACATCTTTCAGTCCTTAGAAATAACACTAAGTTCAAGGAATCTATATTTTCCTTCTCAGATCTAGAAATATTTATTTGAAAGCAATGAAGAGCAAAACCTAATGACAGTTTCTGTGTCATTTTACTATTCATCCTACTTTTGAATATATTTTTAAATATTTTTGAAATTCTGAAGACCCCTTATCGAGTTATAGAAATAGATATAAAATATTTCAAAAAATCAACATAATAAACAAAACCTGTAGGTTTATAGGATGCACTTTATTACATTAAAATATCTACGGCTGTCTATATTTTAGACAATTAGGAATTTCATGGAATTAATATTCTTTTCACGAATCTGACACAGCTGGCAAACGGCAGACTTCATAATCATGCACCAAAATTAGAAATTGACAATACATTCTGTATTCAATATTCAGAACATTAAGTGTGCTTATACATTTAATTAAAAAATCAGAATATAGCAATAAAACTCAACTTTTTGAGTATTAGGACTTGAAGTAAACAATCTCGAAAAGAAATGCATAAAATAAAAATATTTAAGCTATAATACAGGAACAAAAATTGTTCAGAATAGAAAGTATTTTATATATTATAAATACTTAGTTCCTTTATTAGGAATAACGGCAAATTAAGTATTTTAAAAAAGATTGGTACTAACTGTTGGACAATAATCCATTCCTTCTGCAGAGGCTCGGTAGCCCAGGTTACGCCTT
Source organism: Trichonephila clavata (assembly GCA_019973975.1). Classification (NCBI taxonomy): domain Eukaryota; kingdom Metazoa; phylum Arthropoda; class Arachnida; order Araneae; family Nephilidae; genus Trichonephila; species Trichonephila clavata. Next base: position 43,076 of record BMAO01025874.1, on the reverse strand, counting down.
GGCCTTCTCAAGAAGCCTTTTTCCAGCCAGCCTTCTTCCTGCTAGTGTTCTCCAATTCTTAGTTCTTAAAACTAGGAGAACTTTTTCTAGGCTATCAATCCATCTAAGATTTGGCCTGCCCTTTCTTCGTGTGCCAATTGGTTGGGCTTTGAAGTCTTTTTTAGTGGCGCGGTCTTCGTCCATTCGGACAACGTGACTTGCCCATTTAATTCGTTGTATTTTGATGAAATTAACGAAGTCAGATTCTTTATATGATTGATAGAGCTCGAAATTTAAACTTCTTTGCCTCGTTCCATTTTCCTGAATTCCTCTAAAAATAAATCTTAAGTTGGACAATAATTAGTTGGCACGAAATAAAGTCGCTTTGGAGCTATACGGGTTCTTTTAGCTAGATATTTCTTAATTTCGGTCAAATGACTTAAGCTGGTCAAGTTTTTAAAATTTCCTTATGGATGCTACACAAAGACCTTTATAGACCATGTCATTAATCTGAAGTAACTTCTATTATTTTGTTCATTGATCTGTCAGATGGAATTAGAACTCAAATCAGAATCTGGATTTGAACGTCGTCGTCCATGAAAATAAAGATCTTTCTCACTTAGTTATCACGGCCCTACAGACCGCGAAATTGTATAAGTGCGTGAAATAGAAGATGAAGCGAAGTAGAAATAGTGCAATCTATTCTAACTATGCAATTGCTAAGCTTTAGTGATAAAGTCAGCATAATTAATTGAAAATTATTTTAATGAAACTCATTTTAGTATAATTTAATCTGACTATTGGGGTCAAATGTTAAATATATCTCCAATTTTTGTTTGAAAATGAAATTAAAAATGCCGTATTTATTTTAGAAGCAACAATCTGCTTACGTTCATTAATTATTTCATGTATTTTTATTCCATATCTTAAAATTTTTAATTTTTCTTTAATTAAAATTCACCCTTGATATTTAGTGAAATTGTTCAATGTAATAGAAAAATTTTGATTAAAATGTTTTCAAGAAATAGAAACTTTTCTATGCTTGATTAAATTCAAACTTATTAGTAAAATATCAGAAATTCTTACATTGGAAATTCAAATTAGAAATAATTAATTATACAAATAATTAATAATTCTATGAAGTTTCAATTCTATTGGTATTTGTTTATTTTGGCTTTTTTTATTAAAGAAAAAAAATGTTAAGCAAAACTTCAGATTGCTAGAAAAGATTTCATCTTTCCATTAAAAATATGAATTAAATCATATTGTTGAAGAATTATTATTAAACAAAAAAAAAGGAAAATTTTGTTTATTTAATCTATGTACATAAAATAATTTTCTTCTCATTATTTTCATTTTTATTTTATTTCTCGATTTTGGGCTTAAAATAAGAAGAATAAGCAAACAATCACTTAATTTAATAGTAGTCTAAAAATTTTAAAAAACTATTTTAGAATTTAATTTCAAAATTTATTTTTTGAAAATAAGTTTGACATCTTAGATTGGTTTGAAAATTTTGAAAATTAGATGAATATTCAATATAAAAACAAATTTTTATTTTAAAAAACTGAAAATTAAAGATAATTTATGTGCAGAGGGCAATTAATTGTAAAAAAAGATTAATTTAATTCAATTATTCTAAGCCAGTTTTCTTTGATCAGCTAAATTGTCAAAATCGTCTGAAAAATGTTTCATTGAATATTAAGATAGGGTACGAATTCTTTTATCTGATTTAAAAATATTTGGTTGCGCTTACGAATATACTTATAAAATTATCTAAGCTAGCGCATTAAATGTAATAACAACAACAAAGTAAATTCTGTATAATCATACCAATATAAGTGACATAACTTATAAATTCCAGTTCTGTGAGATGTCTATTGATTTATTAATGTCAAAAATGAAAAATAATTTTGCTAAGTTCTGATGGAATATTCATTCAAATATTTCTTTTAAATTCCTGTTACTTTTTCTTACATTATATAGCATGAAAAGAGACAGAGTGCTTCGTAATTTTGCATTATATAATTGAAAACACGAGGCTTTCCTTTTCACAACAATTCATTATCCACATACTATATCTTTTTACACCTTTAAGATGTAAGATTAGTTTTTCATATTCCTTTATCAGTAAGAAGTAACATATATCACTGTTAAGTTGCCCTGACTTTGAAACATTAGCACATTGTTCATTTAATACATTTTTATACTTCACGAGAATTCAATTCTGTATAAAATGTTATTTCATATATTTACCGTATTTATTTGAATCTTAGCTTAACTTTTTTTCAAATGTTACTGCTATTAAAATTCGGGTGTATATTAGAATCGAAGACGAAAAACTTCGTTGATTGTGGAAAATTGAACATGGTGCAGACGATTAGAGCAATTACAAATCTATGTATGTATTTAAAAGTTTTTAATCTGGTAAAATAATAAATTAATTATTAACTTCTTTTTAGTTCTTATTTTTTTTTAATTTCGTAAATATTGGATATTAATAAACAATTTTACACTATTTTTTTTTTTTTCACAAAATTGTGTTGAGAATTTTGGTTGCGGTTTAAAATCGATGGTGGCTTAGATTCGATTAAATACGGTACTTCTGTTCAGATGAAAATTATACGAATAAATTACGGAAAAAATTTATTTTCTTTTTTTCAGTTACTTATGTGGAGCAAGACTATAAGCTGAAAAGGGTTTGATCAACAATAACTTCCATTGAACAAAAATAAGGTCTCAGCTTGCAGACATCTATTAACAAAAATAAATATGGGGTAAGTACATGTTTTGCTCAAGCCTGCAACAATCTTAAATTTTCTTGTGTAATTGCAATCCTCTTATCTCTATAGATATGCTATAGTTAAATCAACCGTAAAATATATCTCATAAATATTATTCATCATTTAATAATAAGAGATAAAACAGATTAAAGCCTACCATGAAATTAAAATATACAATCTTAAGGCAAATTTGAAAATCTCCATCAACAAATTTTCCTTTGAAAGATGTCTCACTTTCTTAACAATAATATTTGCTTTATTTAATTAGTGAAAGATATAATGATTTATGGCCATAAATATATCTCATCATGAAAACAAACATTAACTATTCCGCTGTAGAAGATATCTGGTAATTCATTGTTTACCACGTAATGCACTGTAATACTTGGTGTTATTCATGACACAAAGATGCAAATGCAGCAGAGAAAACTCAAGGAATATCGTAAGTAAACACTTATTTTTCTTTTGCAATTGTTGGGTAAATGTTGTTTCTCCTCTACGTTGTTAACAATCATCACCCCCGATGAACTTATACAATAACTTACAGCTAATTTCAAATAATTTTCAACGTGTATATTTATGAATAATATTATCAATAAATTAAGATAATCTACTACAAAGCCATTCCATATTTATTTTAATAACATTTGCACAACATTTATCAAAGTCTTTATGTTACACATATAATTTTGCTGATTTCGATAGTCTTACGAATATATAAGGGTTGCCCTTATGAAAAGTGGACAAAATCAATAAAAAGAATGATTTCATTGGAAATCAAAAGAAATCGCTCGGGGGGTGTACCACAGATCTCATCGTTTCGACCGCAGGTCTATGTCTTTACCCTAGAAAGAACGTGGTTGATTCTTAGGGAAGTCCTGCCCAGTTTCCTTCACTTCATCGTCCAAATAGAAATGTAACACTGTATTAAGTAACCTAAAGACGTAGAAGTCACAGGGGAAAAATTCGGACTGTCTAGTGGTTGTTCTAACATTTCCCAACGGATTTTTTTAAAGCTGCCTTGAATTCACGGGAGAAGTATGGGCGGACTTTTCATGGAGATCCGATAAATTTTGCTGCCGTTCTCTAAAACCTTTACTCTAACTAATCCAAGACGTTCGACCTAAACAGTGCTCATTATAAACTGCCACTATTCATCGATAAATGTCAGCATTAAACTCAGAAACCGCAATATATCACGTTGCTCCGATCTGAACGCATCCTTATACAGCACAACTTTACTTTCGGTTAGTTTCCTCTACCACTAACAGGTTTCACTGTTATACATTGTATGCGGTGTACACTTCCTACCATCCTTCGTGTCTCTGCACGTATTCTGAGCCAATCGCATCTGTCCACTTTTCATTCTCGGGCAATCCTTATATATATTCAATATTTCATAGAAAGTATTTAAAAAGCGTATTTTTCCATTCAGGTTTTCAAAGAGACGCCATGTAACTCATGGATGAATTTTTAAGAAGGAAGATAATAAGGTGTGATACTTTAAATCGAGTGATATGTACACGCGCTCAATTCTCATTAATTTCAGTACAGCTACTAACTAATATTTAAATATACCGTATATTTCTGAATATAAGCTTATCCATGTATGAGCCAAAAGTACTTTTTTCCTTTCAACAGTTTACCCAAAAGTCCGAAATCCTTACATAAGCCGAATTGTAAGAAAAAAGAATTCCTGTAATTTACAACATGTTGCCATGAGGGTGAAAATGATACTAAACACTAAGACAAGTGCAATATTTTCCAATTATATTACTGTTAAGTAAAAGGCCAGACACTAACAACAATAATTTATTTCTGATAATCCTATCTGAAGTTAACAATATTTCCCATTCATTTATTAGCCTAAGCACTTAGCTAAATATATTTTCTGATCTTTTTTTTTTTTTTGAAAAATTAACAGGTAGAGAAATTAGTACACTATATGGACAGCGGTTATTAAACTGTGGTCCACGGACCCCTGGGGGTCTACAGCCCTCTCTAGGGGGTCCGCGAAAGGCCTCGTGGAAATATTGAAAGATGTATCATACTAGATTACATCTATGCTTCCTAACATTTTAAACGCCGCGGAATTTCATTTAATTTTCCGCATTTTATCAGCGTTTGATAATTTTACCGCGGCCCTCTGAGGGCGAACGTTGATTGTTTATATTATAGATTGTTTTGATTTAACATGGAATATTAAGTGATTTCCAAGAAAAGTAGCGCAAATCCGAGAGAAACCCAGCATGGAAAATAAAATGCAAATAATTTAATTTTCCGTTGGTGGCCCGGTACTTTTTGATCCATGGGCCGGTACCTGTCTGCGACCCGGGAGTTGGAAACCACTGAACTAGATTAATTAATATCCCTAATGAAGCACCTCTACTAGAACTTGCATTTTGATCAAGAATATTAAGTCGGGGAGGGATGTTCAAACTTTGGGAGTCCGTGATGTCACCCTGATGCATAAAGGTGGCGGCGGTGATCGAAAGCTTAAGAACCATTGCCATATGTAATCATTGACCTGTTTCGTATCATAGATGAGAGAAAAACTGACGATATGATGATTATATGAATTCAGACATTAATAAGTAAATGGAGTTTTAAAACTATTAGGAACTCGGATTCTGACTGATTTTTAAGGACTTATGTGCTTTGTGTTTCCTCTCCCCCCCCCCTAGAATAAAAGTTCTATTCAAACACTTAAAAAGTTGAAAACGCTTTTATCTAGATCAATAGATTCGTGCATAGGTTGACTCCCTTACTTTGACGTTAAAAATGTTCCAAAAATTCGTGGCGTATACACGAAATATACGGTATATTGTACATTTATTGCTTGTGTTATAAATGCTAAAAAAATTCATGTATACTTCTATGTAAAATCTTTGATACTTTGTGACACTATACCTAAATCCTCCCAAACTTATCTCTAAAGATAAAAGATTTGATTATTATATTTCAGAAGAGATTTATTGCCCATAGAATTCTAAGCTACAGCCAATGACTAAAGGCAAGTTCGAGATCAGAGATAAGTACATCCACATGACATGTGTAACTTTAGATTTTGTTTGACCTAAAGAGCAGCAGGCCTCATTATTCTAAACAGTGAGTCTAGGCTTAGATCAATTTCAAATTCCTGTTTTGAGATTGACATTGAAAGCCATAAAGGTAACAGACTTAAATTCTTTGCAACAGTAGCCAGTTAGGAAAAAGAACAAAAAATATATATAATATACGTTTTAATCCCATTAAAGCTGCTCTACAAGGGATAGCCAAATGTACCATTACATTAGATATTAAGGCTTATGGTATTAAATTTCATTCAGTAACTATAAATACATTATACATTATAGTAGGTACCAATAAAACACATAATTATATATAGTATTAAAGAATCAAAAATGAATAAAGAAATATCAATGAAAAAAATTTTTAAAACAAGATCAAGAAAGTAGCTTGTAGTCTTAAGATAATAGACTTCCAATTCTATAGGTACTGCCAATTAGTAGTAATGTAGAATATCATTGTAATTATGCTAACATCCGTTAGACTTAACAGAGTTCAAAGCATTTTTTTTTGAAAAATTGGATTAAAAATGAATATCTTACTATTACCACTATTATTTTGGTTTCTTCATTTGTATCATATTATCCTTTTCTTCCCATTTCTATTTCTTGTGTTAAAGATACTTTCATTTCATGAATTTAGTTTCCAAATATATTTTTGACGGGTAAACACACCGCATTGTCTAAATTAGTAAATGCATTCCAAAGTAAAGTCTGGTGCAAGAATCGATGTTGAAAGCTGGTATGATTTTGTTATTTTCTTTTCTTCATGTTTTGTTAGTTAGTCATCCACTGTTGTAACCGGCGTGTATATATATATATATATATTTGGAATAAATATATAGAATTTTCAAACAGTTTTCTAACTTAATATTCTAAGTTCTTATTCAAAACTAGCAATTTTTTTTATTCCACTTGTTTAATTATAATTATTCTACGTTAAGTTGAGGTTTAATGTTGCTAAAACTCTAAGAATAAAGTTCACAAATACTTTAACTTTAAAAAAATACAATTTTGCTTAATTCTTTTTGTGGTAGTGTCTGGCTTCTTTGAAATCTAATGCTCTAAAATAAGATGTGAATTTAAACATTCAAACAATTAAATTTGTTTTAATGTTAAATCAAATGTAGCAAAGATATGTTTTATTTAAATATCGTTTGCAATAAATGGTATAATATTTTTATTAAAACAATTGCTTGGTTGAAAGGGTTAAATTGTCGAAAAATGAATTGTTTGACAGACAAATGGAAAGTCATGCATGGACGCATGTACAGTTGCTTAAAAATTAAATTCACACTAAATTATTCACAAAACAGGTGTAAAAAATAATTTTAAGGTGACACAGTACGATTCAAATGACAAAAAATCGGCCAAAAAATCAATTCTAATATTTTTAGCCAAAATTATATTTTGTATACTTTTCTATATCCTCACAAAATTTGAAAGCTCTAAATTTAAAAAAAAGCATAATTATTATAGCCTTTACGTTCATTTTTATTCACATCCCTATGCCAAATCAAAATTTTAAACTTGCTTGCCTCAGAAAGATTAAAAAAAAACTAGTTTGCCTTCAAATAAATTGCTAAGGCCTTTTTTATTGCACCTATTTCTTTGATTTTTTTACCTATTGCTAATAAATAATGTAACAAAAATTGTCATGCATTTTTGAAACAAAGCAATTCTTTAAAAAAAAATAATTGAACTCAGAATTTATACATTTTTTAAGGAATTTTCCGTAAGCATTCATATCATGTTATCGCAAAACCCATACCAACTTTTGTTATACATAATTTAACGTACTTGTAAATCAAATGCCATGAGTGTACGTCAATATTTGTAAGAGGAGTAGCATTTTAAAGTTACTTCACAAATTTTAAGTTTTTTCTTAAAAAATTGAGTGGCCAGTTTTTTTATGAAATTTTGAGAACAAAATCTGTTTTAAGAGTACGCACACATAAGAGGCAACGAAAAAAAATTTGAAAATACTTAAATTAAACACTTTTACATAAATTGTATTATGTTGCTTTAAATCTTACTTCAATTTTTCAAAATATTTCGTTCTTCTAACAATAATCCTAACGATAATCTTATTTGACAACTTTATTAATAAAATAAAAACAACAAAACTTATAATTCAAATGTCTATCTCGCAATGGGGCTAAGTATGATTAAGTATTTCTTACTTGTTCTCTGTTACTATTACAAATATTAGTAAGAATGAGTACAGTAACAAAGTATATCAGAATATTTGTAATATTTTTATATAGTAGCAAAGATTCATTTCTTTCATCAAATATATGATTTGCACTCATAATAAGTGATAATTCTTTTCTTTTGTGTGTGTGTGTGTGTATCCCTGAGAGCAAATAGATTCATCCATTTGTCTTAATATTTATCCACTCCATTTAATGTCTTTTTCTACTTCTTTTAACTTCATGTAACTTTTGCAATTGTGAAACATTGTATATAAATGCACAGAAGAAATTAAAGGGGTAACTTTTCAAGAAATATGTTTGATTCGAAACGAAATACCCCACTTGAAATTTTTCTTTTTAATCTTTTTGGAGAATAAATCTTTTTCACATTTTAACAATTTTTTATTTATTATGAAAGGGAAAAGGGTATAAATCCAAATCTTATACTGTTTTAGATATAGGTTTTAATTCATATATGCTTTTAAAAATTTTGATTATTAAAATTATTTTACTTAAAAAGCTAAAATGTACAGAGATAATGGAAATTAGAATATATCTTATTCGTATAAATGTGATTTATATTATTGCACTTCACTGATAACTTCTCATTAAATCTTAGATAGTCTTATTTATTTCACAAAAACATTTTGTTTCGACAGTTAAATATATACTATAATATTCGCAAATTAACTATATAACTGTGTGTATAATTTCAAATGTAATACAAAGGGAAAAGACCAAATGTATTATTTTTAAAACGTTAACAAACTTTGCTTACGAATAAAAAAAATATGTCACAGAAGAGTGATTTTTTCAAATTAAACTATGACATTGTTTCATCAGTGATTAACATAAAATTTAAATATTCTAGATTTAATATTGCAGTTACAAGGATGAATTCTGATAGTTTAATAATATCACAAGAAATAAATAGTAAAAGTAAATTGTAAGAATTTGAATTATTTATTTACCACAACATAATCTAACAGAATTTTTAAATAATTAACTTCGCTGCTTCTCGAAGAGTAATAATATTACTGAAAATTTTCATTTCAACACAAAGTTAACATTCTAAATAGAACTATTAAAATTATGTTTATTAATATTCTAAACACAATTAAGATTCGTTAAATAACGATTGAATTAAAAGTATTTATATGATATAAATAATTTTATTTATGTATAATATATGAATGAATGGATATGAATTTATGAATTAAATGAATATAAATGCTATTATTTATGTTGCAATAACAGTACAACATTGTATCAATAAAAAATCTTAACTATTAATGTAAAGTAAAATTGTGCAACATTTTAAAATAATATGATCAGTGTAAGAGATGGTTTTTACATAAGTATTTATTGATCAATTTATATGTGTGCATATATATTTTTATATATTTATATTATATATATATAGGGAAATTTTTATTTATATAAATAAATATGCGGGTGTTTGAAAAACAATAATTTTAACATAGTTAATAAACTCAGTTAACAGATTATTTTATTTCATAATAAAAAATATTTTTTAAATGAAAATTTGAGTAAATTTCTTTTGATATTTTTAAGTTAAATAATATTTTAGATAAGAAAAGATATTGAATAAAGACATATTAAAATAAATATTTTGAACCAACTAATAAGAAAATTAATCCAGATTTATTAGCAATGTAATATTTTAACAATCTTAGCAAAATGCTATGCAACTAATAATCCTCCAATATTAAACATTTGTTCTCCTAAAGCAAGTTAAATTTTATAAAAAAAAAGAGAGAAAAAACCGGATTAATCTCTTAGGCGAGCTTTTCTTTCAAAAAAATAAATTATGTGTCTAAAACTGTTTATTATGGAACATCTGGAACATGATTATTCCACGATTCACTAATTAAGTTATTTTTAAGGTAATTAATTTGAAGTTAAGATAAACAGGAAAAAATGTATTTTCTAAGCGGAAAAATTCTTAATGAATTAAATAAATATAATTTTAAAAGAAATAGTTACATGTTAGAGGAAAAAAATAATCTTTGTTATTCTAAAGAAAAGAAAACTTATTTCATATTCCTACCTAAAAGTTCAAGTTGTGATAATGTGATTTCGTGTGTTAAGTTATTCTTAAGCTTTCGAAAAAGATGATTCCTGGAGGTAATAACGTTTACTTGTGATATAAATCTTTTTCGATACCTAATTAATAACATTTGCTCAAGTTAATTTTATTTTCTGATCAATATATATATATATATATATATATATATATATATTACTTATAAATTTGTGCATCATTAATCATTCTTGTGAATCATTCCACTTTTCTATGGAAATATTTTATTCATATTTATAAAGAAAACAAAACATATTGAAAATATATTATTTCAAACGATTTTTTTTCTGTTTATTCAATATCACAATATTTATCTCCTTTTATCTCTTTGTTTACTAATTTCAAATAAAGTTAAAATTTGCATTAAACGTTTTTTTTTAAATTTTAACTATATGTGTTGTTAGTAAAATTAAGACCTTTGTTATGTTGAAATTATCATATTATTTTACATAAAGAAACTTTATATATATATTACATTTAATCTTATATCACTTCCCTACAATTTATTTGTTAAGTTGCTTTTGCATTAATTTTTTTTTGTCCTTAGTACACATACACATGATCCCAGGAATTAAATTCATGGTCTAATAGCAGAACATTTAATAAATTAGATGAATTTAAAATCATTTCAATATTTGTATTATAATTTTTAAAGAATTCTTGTTGGATTATCTAGTATTTTTAAAGTAATAAAGTTTCCTAAATAAAGGACAATTCAAACTGAAACAGGGAGGAAATTTTTATATTTTCCTATTTTAATGTCAAAATATCACACATTTTAAAATTCTGAAATGTCGCTTTTAAAGAAAGCACAAAGTTTGATAAAATTCAACAGTCATACCTACAAAAGAAGTAAGATTTTCTCTTCAAATTATTAATGACAGACAAATTTCATGAAATATATTACAAATAAATATTTAAGTTTTCTTAAAATAAAACAGAGATAAATATTTAATCCTTACTTACATGTGTTTACATATTTTGTGCATTCTTCTATTATATCTGATTAAAAACTCTCTGATGTTTCCGAAGTTTTAAAATAAAAATTTATTATAAGATGAAGAAGATTACATAAAGTGCTTACACAACAAATACTTCCTCTGTCATAAATGTTCCTAAGTAATCCAAGCAAATATAATTTTCTGAGAGGTAATCTTATAACCTTTTTTTAAATAAAGCATTTTCCGCTAAGTTTTGTTTGTTTCTATTTTAGTACGTAAAAGCATTAAAAAATGCTTGCATGCTGAAGATAAAGGCAATATTTGTTGCTTTCTATATTCTTACATCATTACTGAAAAACGATACATAAAATCTACCCATTTATTAGAACAAGACATTCTGCATGTTGTTATAAACACTTTAATAATAAATTATGCGTCTGAAGTAAGCAATAAATATGGTTTCTATGGCATTTACAGTCGAATCAATAAGAGGAAGGAGAAGTATGTGAAAAACTCTAATTTAAATTGCGTTAGAGTTGTTTTAAAAACTTACATTCTCTCACTATTATATATAGAGAGAGAAAAAATACATATTTAAAGCTGATATATTATAAATTTCGATAACTGTGAAGTAATATTTTAACCCTTGACTGCCTAATAAAAGTTAGGCGATTCGCTAGGCATGCGCGGCCAGTATATTGGGGGAAGGGGGCCAAATAAGTCAGCAAATCCTTTTCTGAAGTAATAATGAGATTCTTCTTCAAAGCCGAAAACAGATGAAAGTCACTTGGTGCGAGATCAGGAATATATGGTGGATGGTGTAGGTGCTCCCAACCAATAGTTGCAATATGGTTTTGCGTTGCCGTCACCAAATGTGGTCTCGCATTGTCATCCAACAACAGAACGCCAGATTTGAGAACCCCAGATCATTTTTTTCCGAATCCCCTCTTTCAATTTCGACAGTGTGTCACAGTACAGCATAGCATTAATGGTTCCAATCTCCAAAAAGTGCACGCGAAAATAAACGTTTCTTCCGTACGCAAGGCCCTGAGGTTTCCTACAAGGTTTTTTGAAGTTTATCAAGAAGTATGACAAATGTATAAATGTACTTGGTACTTATGTGGGAAAAATAACGTTATGTCTTATCTAATGTCTCATTCTATGTTTTGACTTTCATACTCAACTCTGACCACAGTCAACAGGGGAAAATTATTTTCCTACTCACCCTCGTACGTCAGGAACGAATAACACTCTGTTAGAGCGGGACGTATATACACACCGGTGATTCTAAAGGGGTTTGAAGATAAAAAAAATTTGAAATTAAGATTGTGTGTGTGAGAGAGAAAGATTTATATTTATTGATTGATTGATATAATTTTGCAAGTTAATTCTTCACTATAATTTACACAAAATTAGTTATACCTTTGTCACAGAAACCTCTTATTAATCATTTATTGAAATATATTATCAATGAAATGCTCTTGTGTCGAAATAGTAAAATAATAAGTTTTCGAGCGAAACATTGATTGTTGAATCACGAAATATGGTATCAAAAGGATTTATACAATCTATGGAAAAAAAGTTACACCTCTAAGAAGTTGACTGGTATGATTGTAATTTGAAGAAATGGTACATCTGGAGGTGGTGGAGTTGTAAATAATCAAACTTTCAGTTTCTTTCAGTTTAAGGCGCACGCTGGTTAGCTTAACACATTGAATAGCGCAATGATTTCTTTTCGACTCTCGTTTTTGTTCTGGTTCCATCGTTTCTTGTTGGATTATATCTTGGGGAAAAGTACATAAACTATTTAAGAAATTGGGAGAGTTTGACTGTGATTGAATAATTGGATCCCAAGAAGGTAGATGTCTGTAACACGGATTATGAACGCACTGATTGCTGTGATGTCACCATTGCTCGCTATTGTCTGAAGTGGATGCAACAAGCCACATTCCAAAATAAATCAAGCTCAAGAAAGCGTAGATGAGCCGGATCAAGATCGACGCGTTGCAAGACATGCACGTTCTTATCTAACAACCACTGTAGGAGACATCCACACAGTAGTGAGAAATTCTGTCGATCAGTTCTTAAGTAATCGCCTCATTTGCCAACGACTTCACGACGTGGTACTGAACTCCCATAAAACATTATGATTACTGCCTTCAACAAAATTGCATATTTATCAAAGATTGTAATGGTGCCTTGGCAGATGGACTGGGGATATTTAGTGTTATTAATTGGTCTCAATCGACGAGTCTTGCTGTTCTCTTGGTGGAGATGATAATCGAATGTGTCGAGGCAACACGGTCAGCGCTAAGATGTATTTTTCATTGGGCAAAGTCAAAGGCCCAAAAGACTAGGTGTTATGTTATGGAGCCCAGTTGAAAATCTTGCTAAATTTCCTTAGGTATTTGTTACGGATTTTTTGACAGGCTAACGATACGCTCAAGAAGGCCTGCAGCCAATTGTTGTCCAGTTCCTGAAAAAGTTTCAACCACTTTTCAAACAAGACAATACTCAATCACATATTGTTGTTGTTTTTAGAACCTGTCGAGAAATGTCGATACCTTACCGCAGTATTTTCACCAAACCTGTCTCCAATTGGAAATGTATGGCACGGTATGAGACATAAAGTCAATACTCCACCAATGCCACATAATCTGTAGAAGCCACTGGTCAGGATTTAAATAGCATCAGATGAACTTTTGTAAAACTTCATAAAAGAACCTGTGCAATTCACCACAAATACTTTTATTGCAAATTGTCTTAGGAACAATAATGATCTTATATCGAATTGAATGATAGCACTCTCTTCTGCATTTTGTTCAATAAATTTTGCATATTCGTCTTAAATTTTAATTTACTGATCTATAAGCATTTCACCACTTTGTTTTCATGTTCTAATTTTAAGAATTTATATTGTAAATTTTTCAGTCGATTATTGTAAGAATCACACTTTGTTATGAAAGGCTAAAACACGTATGCCATCAGTTACTTAGCAGTATTAAAATAATATAATATCGTTTAATCATCAAAGGCAATATCATATGTTGCGCTAAATACCATTCACTCAAACTTCGCCACTTTTCCAACAAATTCTAATATGATCTGAAAGAAAAGTTATACAAATGGAAAAATATTTTTTCTTGTAAAATTATAAACATGTTATTACGTATATTGTTTTAATCTTATAGAAATGTTACAATATCTCTGTTTCTTTTAAACAAGCTTCAGTTTTTCAAAATTATTTTAACGAAGTTCTTGCAAGAGCAAAATTTATTATTACTTCATTTATTTATTCTTTATATTTTTATAAGGAAATTACCTTCTTTATCACATTCCAGTACTATTTCATGTAGATTCTTGTATTTTCATTCAATAGTTTTATGATGTGTATGAACCAAATATAAAAGAAACCACATCCATAATCCTAATATAATATGTAGAACATAATAAAAAAATGGAGTGATGAAAAAAATTCATTGCCAATCGAATATTATTAAGTAATGTTATCATTCCCAGTTTCAAATTATTAACATTTGTAATTTAAATATGGATTAAAGTTATTCAACAAACTTACGCATATAATTCTGCAAAGTTCCCATTAGAAATACCAAGTCCTATGGAAATTAATACTCACGCGCTCTTAAGTATAATATACTACCTTACTGAGAATATAAAGCATCATCTTAAACTGATGCAATATATAGAAATCCTTTTGCTCAAAGATCTTCGAAAAATGTATACGTATAAGTTCTACAAGTTTAAAGGGACTGAACATCATCATTTAGGCAACCGTTCCCTAGGGCAAGTTAGTGTTCTGAATTTCGAATGGAGTGTTATGAAATTCTTATGGACATAGGAAAGTTTGTCAAACATCAATACCGTTCTCTCTATATTTATCTTGAGAACTCTCCAGTATTTAGGAGACCAAACAGTGGATATGAGAATAGTTGAATATAAAGAGCTGTGTTTACTTTACAAGTCATTTTTAACCTTAAGTATTGATACGGAGTTATAGAGGTTGTTTGATCATTATAGGTACTGTCAATTTTATTTTGGGATATATAATTCAGAATGCAATCAGTGTATATTATTTAATTGAGGTTATTTAAATGAATTAATTAAACTTTATTGTTCTTTAGATAAATTGTGAGAAATTACTGTTATGAATGTTTTGATGATAAATTTATATTATTAATATTATATTATGTTACGTTTGTGAGCAAAGCTTTTTTTATGTGAAGATCAACAAGAGTAAATTTTAATGCAACTCAACTGTCATTAACTTGCAAACTGTGTTGAGAATTTCAACAAGCAACATCACTTTTGATTAAAAAAAAATTTGTGATAGGTTATATATGTCTTATTAAATCTATTCTAAAATTAAATAAGCCAGCAGTAATAGATCATATGAAATTAGAACATTAAATAAACTTAATAAAACTGCCACTATTTTATTTGACTTTTATTTATTGGTTTTATGGTACAATGTATACATTTTCTGAGGTACAAAATTAACTAATGAATGCAGTCATTTTAAAAAGGTGCGATCCTCCGGTATTTTCCACTTTCACGAAGTGAAAGATACCGGATAAAATAGTTGTGCACTCTTGATTTAGTTGATGTTAGTTTAGTTCCATTGAAGTTATCCAGCGTTTCTTGCCATTTCTTATAAATATAGGTTTAATCCCAATTAAATATCATTTAAAAATATTCTAATTTTTAAAAATATTTCTTAACTTTGAAAAGGAAAACAAACTAATCAAACATCCAAATTGTGTATGTCTTTCTTTCCAAATAAATTTTTATAAAATTTCACTTTCAGTATATGTGTTTATACTATGAACAAAGCACAGATACCTTCCTTATATATATATTTAAAAGTAGTTTGGTCACTGTTCATTTTTTTACTTAAAAAAATCCTTTTCGTTTAAAAAAATGAAATGAGCAGGAACTCTCTTGCCTATTAGACCATAAATTCAAACGCATTTTTTAATGTACTGAAAAGGTATTAAGCTATTCCATTATTAAAACAGCTTCAACATCGAATTTCCAATATTTGAGAAAAACCTTTGAAGTAGAAAATGCTCTGTTCATGTTTAAACTCAACTTTGAATCTCACTTTTAATCATTTGAATGGATGAATGGATATTTACAAGTGTTTTCTTAATTTTATTTAAGGAAGAGTGAAGAACTAAATTCCATTAGCGAATATCGAGTGGTGTATATTTTTTTTTCCTTTTTGTTTACAAAATTAAATTATCTAAGACAAAATTATAGATCCAGAGGAAAATTAATTGATCCCTTTTCACTAATGCTCTGTAGAAAGGAAATTCCCCCCCCCCGTCCGAAAAGGCTTTTAAAGTAGCATTTTAGAAATGTGCAATACCTACATTCATGTTTTGCAAAAAATAAATATTAGGTGAAACAAACAAATTAATTATTTACAGCATTCATTTACGGTTAATATTATTTTTAAATTTTAAATTTAAGACATTAATTACAATTGCTAGTATGGGTAAATTACTTTTTATTGTTCTTGTTTAATCGCTTTCTGTAAGATGCATAAGAATGTTGGATGGTACATATGTACACTGGTGTCCAAAAGTTGAGCATAAATCGTAAAATGCGAAAAACATGGAGTAAATATTCGTAAAATTATTAAAAATTTCTTGCGGATATTAATTGGGTGAAGAAGAAACATTGGGTTTATGCAAAACTTTTCAGTCGACTACGTCCTGCGCGAAACACCGACGCATGTCGGAATGTAGAGAAACCAATTCACGCAGCATAGGCAGTTCAGACAAGTTTCGTGCAACTGCTGTGTGAAGGAACGTTGTTAACCATCAAACAAGGTGAATGATGGCACAAAGATGCCAATTGGACATATTTACGAAAGTAAGAATCGTTAGAATACTGGAATCCTCGCGATCACAAACCGAAGTGTCTCGAATTCTGAATGTGGACCAGTCTGTTATTTCAAGACTGTGGCAGAGGTTTCAAAGAACGGGAGATATTACTCGACAACCAGTATCAGGTCGACCAAGAGTCATAACCTCTCGCCAAGACCGATATCTGGTAATGAATGCGCGATGTCAGAGGGGCAGTACTACCAGAGCACTGGGTTCGGCGCTCACAGTCACCACAGGAATACGAACTTCGAAACAAACTGTTTACAGGAGACTCAATCACGCTGGCCTGTATGCCAGAAGACCAGCAGTTTGCATTCCCCTTTACGTCTGCGCATAAACGCGCTCGTTTGAACCGGAGTTTGAAACATCAACATTGGAGTGGGGGAGAGTGAGCCAATGTGATGTTCAGTGACGAGTCCCGGTTTAGTCTGAGTAGGGATTCTCAGCGGGTAACGATATGGAGAGAACGTGAAACACATTTTGAAACAAGAAACATAACGAAAATACATCATTTTCCATCAAGGGGAGTAATGGTATGGGCAGGCATCATGATGGACGGCCGCACAGACCTCCATTTCTTTGACACGGGGTCTGGGACTACTCAAAGATACAGAGACGAAGTTCTTGAGCCTTATGTTCGCTTGTTTCGAGGTGCTGTCGGTCCTGACTTCATATTCATGGATGATAATGCGCCATGTCACCGAGCGGTGCTGATTGATGACTTCCTTGAAACGGAAAACATCCAGCGCATGTCGTGGCCTGCGAACTCCCTGATTTAAATCCAATCGAGCATGTATGGGATATGCTCGGGAGACAAATTGCAGCCCTTTCGCACCCACCAAGTTCCGTTACAGAACTGAAGAGAGCTTTCCAAAAAGCTTGGAACCGTTTGAGCCCACAACTCATTCATCATCTCATAGCAAGTATGGTAAATCGCTGTGCTGCGTGCCTGGCTGTCAGAGGTGACCACACGCCTTATTAAACTGCAGCATCAGTATTTTATTTAATGTTTTCTTTCATTTTTTCTTTAAAGTGTGAATCCTTGCTATGCTCAGTTTTCTTTCAAACTGCTACTTTGGATAATAAAATTAATTATTATCATTCTTTTGATTTGCTTCCTTATTTAATAACCATTTTACACTCGCATATCACGTTTCCCGCCATTCTGATTTACAGTTCCTTCTTTATTCACATAATTATCAATTATGCTTAACTTTTGGACACCAGTGTATATCAAACGATTCTCAATGAAGAATTGCCTTGCAAAGGGAATTCTTTGAGAAAAAAATTTGGTGGTACTTTAAAAAATGTAATAATTTACGTACTTTAATGTGAATTTCAAAAACAAATTCAGAAATTCAAAATCTTGTTCTGTTTTCAGATCAGAGCTAATTAATATTGAAAAAGGTCTTAACTATGTTGACAATCTTGCTGAAATTGATTTTAAAAGCATTTGGATATTGGCTGTGATAGTCGTTCTTCCATCCAACATTTAAGTACTTGGAAGGGGCTTGTGAGGCAGGGTCGGAATATCTATCTTAAAGTTGATTGACAAAGTTGATTGACTGTAAAATTTGAATTCCCAATTCATGGCGGAATTACTGGTAAAGCTGACTCAATGTCATAGGCTGACTCATGCCGTCCATTCGGTATAGTGATTAGTGACGCTGACTGCGGTGCCGTAGGGTCTGGATTTGAATCCCGAAGAAGACACGGATATTTGTATTGTAATCCTTCATAAATTTAAGTTCCTTCTTTCCTTTGTAATATGTGCACCATGCTTACTTCTGTAAGCCCCCGTGTGATACTTTGAGGTGCACGGGGATTTCGAAATGTTCTCAATAAAAAAAAAATTAAAAAAGGCTGCCTTTTTGGACACTTCCCGGCCTGATATGCCTTTTACATTCAGCGAAAAGAATTCCGATAGTAAGAAAGAACAAAGACATCTTTGGAAATTCCTCACGAACATGTCTGGTACCTCGAAAGCGCCCTGGTGATGCCCTCCTCTTTGAAGGTCATAGAGGCCAGCAGATTTGCATATCTCGATTTGCCAGTGGACCCCTGAAATCTCTCACCATTGAACAGGGGCTTAAAGTTTTTAAGATGTGTATGATGTGTAATGCTGCCCAGGCGTCACCTGAACACATTTTACATTGCTTAAATTTTAACTTCGACGAGGTGTTCTTAAAGCCTATTTTCATTCCAAAATTTTTTGGAAATATAAGGACTGATAGGGTTGGTCTTGTCTTAGGGATTAGAAACAATAACAAAAATTGTTAAATTGCAACTTGAGTTAAAAGTTTTTAATTTTGTAAAAATACTATATAACAGTTGAAACTAAATTTCCTCTAACTATTTTTAATTTTTTACATCTACTACCATAAGGTATCCGACTACTTTCGGAACCGTGATTTTCCAAATGCGTACAAACGAATATTTTTCAAATATTTAGGATCACATACTTAGATTAGAATACGCGTATGCAATTATTTAAAGAATATTATTACATTTAAAAACAATTTAAATGCAATATTTTGGCAAAAAATGAACATAGAGTTATTGATTTTCCACATATTCTTCTTTTATGGTAAATGCTTCTGTAAAAATAATATTTTGCCTAGATATATATTAGACCTCTGTACAGAGCCTGAACCAGAATTTTTGAAATATATAATTTATGTGGAAGTAGATTTATCCATATTTTAATATATCACAGAGTGGAGAAAATTTAACAGAAAAACACTGATAATTAATTCACACGCACAAAATTGGTAGTAACTCTGAAAATAATGTGAATTTTTCAAAAATCGTAGTTCATGCCCTCTGGAGAACTCTTAGCTATATAAGAAAGTTTTATAACTATAGAAGCATTTTTCAAAAAAAAAAGGAGAACGTTTTGAAAAAAGGTAATTCTAAGTTCATTTTTTGCCAAAATATTGCATTTAAATAGTTTTTTATTGTAATAATAAAACAATTTTATACGTGTATTCTAATTAATTGACATTAAATATTTTTAAAAAGTATTCGTTTGTACGCTTTTGCAAAATCACGGTTCCGAACGTAGTCGGATACCTTAAGAGTAAATACTTCCGCTAATCTGGGGGATCGAAATGTATTTTCTATACACATTTTTTTTAATACTCTATTACTTTATGTTTATAAAATTATTCACAATAACTTTTTAAAAATTATAGTCATCGATTAGAAAAGGCATTTCAAGACATTAATTTTAAATTATAAAAAAAAAGATATTTCTTAATTTTTATAATTTGATATAATTATCCCAATTAAAGCAAAACATGCAAAAATTTATTGAAACACTTGATACAAACATAATTTTATTCTTTGCAAAAAATTTGAGTATTTTTTATAAGCAGTTAAGTTTTTCCTATGGTTTTTATTCTACTGATCGCAAAATTCTGGCATATATTAGAAAAGAATTTCCAAAACTGTCAAACTCAAACGGATTATGTAAAGATTTCTGTCAATTTGTCAAAGTCTTAAAGCATATTTTCCTTCACAGCATAAAAATCAATTTTGAAATAGTGTTACGTAAAGTTTGAGCTATATTCACTTTTCGGTTGGAATGGAATTGTAGCTAGAAAGATGGATTCAGGAAAAAGTTAAAATACTTCTATGATTGTATTAGAAGTGATCTTGGCAGCTGACATGGCAAAAACGTTTGGGATGAAAATTTAATCACATCACCAAATTTAATGACAGAAATAAATTATTTGATAGAAGTCTACAAATCTAGGAAATATTTGATAAGATAATTCGGATGCAATGAATCAAGATGGGAGAGTTAAAATTTAACAACGAATGTGGGTTTCCTTTACCTCATGCCATATTATTATTAAAAACTATGCTTGTGAGAATTATGAATTGTGTATTTATACACAATATGTAGCCTTCTTTTAAAAGAAAATATATTTCAGTATAAATTTCAAATACTCTTTCCGAAAGAATTTTCTTATTAATCGTGAAGAACTTTTCTACGTTTGTGCTATTATTGGTGCTCTTTTCAATCTTACTGATTAAGTAGTTGATGGCATTTATCAGCAATCAAAAAAATAAATGAAATTGAAACAGTTTCTGTAACTTATCAAAACTCGTTGAATTTATTCCATATATATAAGCGTAATCTACATCATTGCCACATATTTATATAAAGTTTTCTTTAAAAAAAAAAATTAAAAAAAATTTTTTTTTAAATTTTTGGTGACAAAAAAATAAAAAGAAAGAAAGAAGGAATAAAAACATATTTTCAAAACTGTATAAACTAAATTCCGATTTGTTTTGCAAACGAAGAATTATGAATGGAATAAAAATATTTATGATGAGAAAAAAAGACAAGGAAAGATTTAAATACTATATTTTACGACCAAAAATTCCATTAATTTTCTAAGAAGATATTAATTACGAATTAAACCAAAAATATTAACTAAAAAATTATAACTGTAAGGATCCCTCTTATAAAAAAACAATGTTTATTTACCACTTACATAGAAATAAATGTTTAAAGGCTTACAAGCTTACGAAACAAAAACTGCCCTATTTGAGAATCTAAAAAATGTTTCTCTTATTAATCTTTCAGTATTTTAATACTTTTTCATAAGCTACAATTCCAGGAATTTATTTTTTAATTTATTTTTGGAATAATGAAAAACATATCAGAACATTTTTATTCGAATTTAACATCGTATAAAAGAATTAACAGCTGTATGACTTACTTAAACACTAATGATTCCTTCTTTTACAAACTCACGTCTAAAGAAAATCTAAGGTAAACATCCCTTATATGTTTATTTAATAGAAACCGAACAACACACTTCCTATTTCTTTTCATTCTAGCTTCATTTTGGCGTTCCACCTGCAGTTCGGTTCATTGTTGCTGGAGAAGCCAGATAATAAAGAATTCACCGTCCCTATCTACTGTACATTTTCTACGTAAACATATTTCAATTCAGACAGTGTGGGAAGCGAAAAATAGCGTTTTTATCTTCTCCAGTGCAATCACGTTCAACTAAACTCGCCGCATAAAGCTACGAACGGAAACTTAAGTCACGATCTATAGTTGCTTAGTGTTTGACCAAAAGTACTTTTTTAAAGTTAAGATGCTCGGAGAATAAAGTTTGAGGGGTCTTTTTATTGTATCTAAGCAAACGATTTTTTTTTCCCTCCTTCTATTTTTCGCTTTAAAAGTTGAAAGTGCTTTTGCTGTATTACGAATGAAATACTTTCCACACTTTCATGTTGTGGTATGTTTTATTCTATTTATAAATACGTTTAATACAGATGAGAGAAAATTTATTTGAGAAAGAAAAATTGCATACATTCAAATAGCAAGAAAACTAAGTTTTAGTGGAGGGAAGAAATTACCTGACATCATGATATGGAAAATATTGAGTGCATTTAAATATAGATGGCACTAAGACGGTATTTTTATGGCATATTAAAATTCAGATAAAATATTTACCCACAGACAGTGTTTTCCTACATATTTAAACTGAGTATATGCAAATGAAGCTCCAACACGAGAAACTATTTTGCATATTTTAACACGAAGAACATACTTAAGCAACATTGTAATACTTTATGGCCGTCTCGATTACTAGACTTAATAAAATTACATCTTTCGTCCTACTTTTTTCTGTATGTTTAAGGCTTTCATTGATGGAGAACTACTCAAAAGAGGTTTCTAAAATATATTTATGAATTAATTACTAAATACTATTCTTAACCACTACATTGGTATCATTTCATGTCTCGGTAAGTGTAATGAATATTCATAAATTATTTCATAATTATTCAATAAATTGTCTCATAATAATATTTCATAATTTTTTCAATTAACTGTAACATAATTATATTGATTAGACTGAGAAAAATAAAGCAACTTTCTAATATATTACATTTTAATGAAAATATAACTCAAATAAAATTATAAAAGTACTCTATATTAACGGTATTGTATTTTTCTGCATGTTTACACGTTTTGCGAAAGTTCATTTTATGAATTTCTTGAAGTATTTCTTAATACTTCTAATATCACTTTGTGTATAAAAAAATCTGATGAGAACTCTTATAATCATGATTACTTATGTAAAGTACCTGCAATATATAATACCTTTTAGTGGAGATTTTTTTTTTTACTTTATTACTAATTTAAGTGCATTGAAGAAGACTAAATTATTTAAATATTCTGAGAGGTTATTTAAATCTTTAACTTATTCTTTTCTATTTCCAAATTCCCTCCCGTTTATTCAATATTGCAGAAAAGACACATGAATCATTTGCTTTATTTTGCTTTTGAAAACTTTTGAAAATGATTTCGATAGTCATAAAAAATACATGGTTTAACAAATATAGTACCGATACTCTACACTGACAGATTTCTTGTTGGAAGTATATACATAAAAAATGCCCAAAGGACTGTACCCGTATGATCCATAGCTTACGAGAAAAATAAGAAAAACAAAGCATGATATTACAGCCGGTGCAAGGAAAAAACACCGTATTGGACACATTAACGGAATATTTGCAAATATTTAAAAAGGTCAATGCTCAAAGTATCCGCCGTGCATATAGAGTCAAGCTTGAAGGATACGTAGAATGGATAAGTGAACACAGCAGCAGCGCGGTGTTCACCGAAGTACAAGCAGTATGCAGATGAGTCCGTTTGTGTGGTTAATGGGTCTCGATACATCAATTCCTTGATGTTGCTCCATAGAAAAAACACCAATGGTGTGAGATCTGGAGTTTGTGGTGACAATAGAACTGGACCCCACGTCCGATCCAGCGTCTGAATTATGCCATATCCAGCCAATTACATTCAGTAGCACACAAATGCGCAGGAGCCGCATCATAACCACCATGCATCAACATTCATCATCATTATTTACCATAATTTTCTCGTAAACCGAGGATCACACAGGTACAGTTCTTTGGGCAACTGTACGCATTTCCAACGAGGAATCTAACTGCGCAGATATTGGGTGCTATTTATGGGACATCCTGTATCCTGATGCCAAAAAAATTAAGCTATTTTTTTTCTAATGGGCTTTATATTGGTATCTAATCTTTTGCAAACATGGCGAGTCCCCAAATGTGAAACCCATTTCAGTGGTGGCACCATCTAATAACGTCCCTCGCTACCAAATTTGGATGCTTGAATTAATTTTAATGCAAGCTCTCGTAAAGTGCTAATTATTGCCGTGATTTAGTTTTACCGAAAGTACCAAAGCCAAATTGATAGTCACAGGACCTTTTACATCCCACATAATCATATGACATGCCTGCCTATGATTTTGGTATCCAGAAAATCTATCGACTTCAGCCGGGATAGGGCCCGCAAGATTGGGCTTACGAAGCGGGCATGCTACCTAAAAAAGAAGAAAAGAAAAAGAATTTAAGTAAGCTATCTTTTTATGTTAGTTATTTTAAAAAATGCATTTCGAAAGAAAAATACGAAAGGGACAGAATTAATTGCAAATATTACTATTTCTATCATAAAATAAATACAACAGCATTTTATCATAAAATATATACAAAAATAAACAAAACATCCGGATACAAATTATTTACACTCTTTCAAGGATTAATTACACAACAGTCGTAACATTATTAAAATTCATCTGGGATTCATTTTAATTTTTATTATGTTTTCTTCGATATAAATAAAGAAAATGAAACCACTATAGAATATGATCAGAGAAACAGAAAAATTCTATTTAATTTTCTTACAAAATTAAAATACATTTGTATATGTCGTAGAACTGTTCTACCAAACGACTGAAAATAAAAATGAAATATATCATTAATAATCTTTTACTTTGTTAAAATACCTGACATATATTAAACGAATTAGGCACAACTTCTATATTTTGTATCAATAATGCTTTATACTTAATACACATGTAGTGATTAGTAATTTACATATGCTTACCATATAATCACTGAAACAGAGTTTATTAATTGGAGAGAAAATGTTTATGGCATTAATGTCAATATCTGCAATCTTAATGGCGTACTTCCATGACTTTCTACCTCTCCTTTTTAATGGATGCAATCGTGAATATTTATAAGTGCTTCCACATAGCAAATTCTTTCATTTTCGTAGTTAGTATTGCATTAACGCTAAAGTAATACATCCCATTAATACTTAACCATGTAATACGATTATTGAAAGCTTCGAAGAGGGTACGCTCGAGGGAATATAATTATTTTCTAGCCTAGTTTGCGATATTTTTGGTAAGTTTCGCATATTTACTCATCAAACAGAAATGAGGTAAAGGTAAAAGTCAGAAATGAAATGTGATTTATTTTTGTATTTGTATTATAGTTAAATAAAGGTTTTAAAGACAGATTTTAAAAAGGGAGGATATTTATAAATCATTCTTTTCTCAGTTCATTCACATTCATTCAGTTCTTTTAAAAATCTAAAATGATTAGTTTGTATAGAAAAATATCAAATTTAATCGCCTTATTTTTTGGCATTAAAAATAAAAATTATTTTCTGATGATACGTTTATTCCTTCCCTTTTATATTTAATGAAACTCTATATTTATGTATGCGTGTACGTTTATTTAAATTCGGTTGTGGGAACTTTAACAATTCGCTTCTAAGAAGCATGTTCAAATAAATAAGTACATTGTTTCTCTATAAAAAATAATTTATAAATAAACAGTTTATATTGAAATAAATATTTTTAATAAATTATAGTTTAAAAAAACTAAAAAACACCCTTTTATAGTTAATCGAGTTAATCTTTTAGTGGCCAAATCTGGAATTAGGCGCCAAATCTAGAAATGGGATCTGAAATTAGTCGCCAGATACGGGATGGGATCTGAAAACGGGAATTCATTAATCCTGATGATCCTGATCAGGACAATAGAACAAAATTATTAAATTATTGTATTCTCATTGGTCCTGGACAAGTGAGCAAAATTTCGAATTAATCTGACCTTTTAAAGCGAGTAAAAATGGAGTTCAAAGATTTTGTTACATGCAAGTGACGCTTATAAAAAGGATGTTAAAATGGCGATAAATACATTTGGCGGTATTTTCATAAGTCAGTAACACCCTCCGGACAATGGTGATCACTTTTGTGTAGTGGTTCTGTTACCCGACTACGGAACCGAGCGTCGCGGGTTCTGGCTTCCGGATAAGTGCTACTATACATATATATTAAAGAACATTAGAGGTGAATATGTACATCTCGATTTAAATTGCTTTACACAAAGGTTGCATAGGTAGAACCGAGTTGTCAAAGGAAATCAAAAATAGTTAAAAATAAAATATTGATGATAAATTGTATTCTATTTTTGTCTGGTGAATGAGTATTTCTTAATATCCCAGTTTAAAGCTACCCTAAGGATTTTGGCAACAGACCTTCATAGTCGTGAAATCGCGACCGACGTTCTCGAGTCACGGATTCTAATTCTGGTGGATTGAAAATCCACCGTGTAGAAGTGTCAATGCACGTTAAATCTGTCAAGGCTCGAAGTTCTCTAGAGGTGTGATGGGGATGCCAGCTCAGGGGTCTTCCTTGTCACTTGGCCATGGTTTAAAATTACGAGGTCAATCTCCTATGTTGTTTCAGATTGCGACGCTAATCGAGATTGAATCAAATGCAACGGTCCTCGTTATTTTGAATCTCAGTCAAGTTACGAGGATGACACATGAGTCAACAACCCACGTCTTTTTATCATTCTTCCACGTCTTTGAACATTCTCCCAGTTTCCCAATAGTTCTAAAATGGTACGAGAGAAAAACAAATGTCCACTAATGGAAAACTTTGTTCAGTAAAAAATCGCATTCCACCACTTGACATTTTGTATTTTTGTAATATTGATCCTAATTTCTTTCTAATGATTTCTAAGACAAGTGAAATATAGAGCCAAATATATTCCATAGAAGCAGTTACGTTAACTAAAAATTTAATTATCGATCTGAAAGAAATCAGTTGCTCAAGAAATCATTCAATATTTTTTTGCATTGTTTAATTTACAAATCAATCATTTAATGCTATTAAGCACTTACTTCTAAACACATCCCAAACTTGAAACATTTTATTAAGAAACTGGAAAGCTACAAATATAAACAAAATACACTTTGAGTCAAAAGTTAGAACATCGGCTTTCAAAATGAAACAAGACCAGTGCAATACGTTTACGAATAACCTTCCCCAAGCCAAAATTAAAGCAACCCATACAAAAGTGAACTTTATTATTGAATAATAAAGAGACATATTTCCTTGCCTCTTATCAACTCTTAGAATTAAGGATACTTTTGCCTGATGGCTGTAAGAGAACAATGCTTTATTAAATAATATCTGTATTAAATAAAAATAAAGATTTACGGGGAGAATTTGCGTAACAATATTATGTCCTGACTAAGAGTTTCGCAATTCCATTATATGTTTCGGCGTTAACGCTTGGTTAAACAACCTGAAGCTACAGAGTTTTGAGAAAAGAAGGTCTTTTTAATTATAATCACCAGGTTTAGGTGCATGGAAATGTTAAGAGTTAAAGTCAGTCTTTTCAAAGCTTATTTGTGTAGTGTAATATTATGTTGATGGACGTATCTTTCTAAGAAGTGATTTTTTAGTATATCTCAAACAGAAACGCATACCCTACAGGCTATTTTCAAGATCGAAGGTCAAAGCAGCTTAAAAAAAATAGCAAATCTTAAAGATTGTAAATTCCAAATTAAAGAGTATACCGTTTATTTCCAAATGTAGACCGACAAATGTGTAAGCCAAGAGTGCATTTTTTATTCAAAAATGTATCCAAAATTCTAAGCCCGGATATGAGCCGAATTGAAAAGAATTCCAAAACAAAAGAGTTGTGAGTGAGGAATCCTTTAGCCATTCTCTTTCAAAATAAAAGTTTCATTAAGGAACCAAGACGTTTTTAACATTCGGGAAAACGATTTTCTGATTTTTATCTTTAAAAAATGTACATTTAATGCTGATTCCAAATTGTATAACATGTATAGGTTTAAAGCTTCATACCCGAGTAATTACAGTTTTAAAGTGTAAACCACAGCTCTATGGCGGTTACAACAAATGTCTTTGCATAAGGAGAAAAGTATATCTACAAACATTTTGTCACAGAACCAGTTCTTGTCAAGAATAAAAACATAATAACAAACATATACATAATTTTTGAAACATGTATTTAGTGACTTAACTGGAAAAAAACTTTTACTTAAATGTTTGCATGATCGTACCCAGAAACCAAATGAAAGCTTCAAAAACTGTGTATGGAATCAAGTTCCAAAAAACACAATTGTGAACAAAAAAAATTTTTCAAATTGGTGTAATGGACGCAGTGATATGCTTTAATGAAGGTGCACATGCACACAGGAACAGAATTATTAAGAGCACTAAAAATAAATCCTGGGATTAACATTCATGAAGGCTTCGAAAAACTGTCAAAGTTAGACTTTGTGAAGCCGTGATGACAGTTTAAAAAGCCAGGAAAGAGTCCAAGATTATTGAAAGACAAAATAAAAGGAAGAAGAATGCTTTATAGAAGTGTTCATGCAAGATCTAAATATTTTAAATATCAAATTTTATTAACTGTACCATTTTATTTAGTTTTTTTCATATTACTAAAAATGTATTTTTCTAGTTTTTAGGTACACGTAGAAAAATCTATCTATTATATTTTAGTGAAATTTGGTATGAGCTTTTGTATAGTAATAATGTATTTAATGCTACTAATTGAATTTTAGTAATTTTATTTTTACTGCCAATTTTCTATAACAAAATTACCATTTTTTTTCAAAATTTAAAAAAATTAAGATTTAAATTTTAAAAAAAAAACTTTCTAAGCAATGAAATATAAAAAAACTAATTTAAACTAAACTAAACACCTTATTAAAACTAACATTTAAATAAAGGTACAATTTTGTAACTAAAACAGCATGTTTTGTTGTTGTATATGATATAAAAGGAAAACTACAGGTACCTAATCAACACCATATATACTAAAGCACCTTTTGAAGTGTACTTTTTCAAATATTTATATTTCTAAAAGTATTGTACATACTTAAAATTTTTTTTGTTATAGTTTTCTAGTAAAGTGTGTAGATTGTGTGGCACAATTTTTTTTTGTTTATGGTGTATTTTTGTTTCTGAACATAATGTTCCTTCAAAAATCAAAATTTTGCTCGTTTTGCGTTATTGAGAACGTCCCGGTTCCCTTAAGAAAACCCAAAGATATGAAACTGCTTTTGCATGACTAGCGGAAAATATTTTTAAAAAGCTGTTTTTTAAGCTACATATCTTCCTCCCGAGATTAACTGATTCGCAACCGGTCCCCGTTAACTTTCAAAGAAGTTCTAAGAAACATCGGCTTATACACGATACTATACGATATACATTGCAAGAAATTCAAGAAATCTCAAAAATAAACTAGTTTCTACTTTATGGCTATAAAAGACTCTTGAATGGTAAAATAAGGATTATAACCGTCCGGTTTTGTCTCGTTTTTCTCAAAATGGCTTTACATAGGGGCTAATGAAGGATAGTTTAAAGTTCAAAGTCTGAATGTTTACGCAGATTTGATATTTAGAGTGTGGTGCCGGCTCACACATTTTTCGACCTCGTCGTTTGACCAAGGCTCAAAATTACGAGGCAAATTAACTTTTATCAGCAGAACTTTGTTGTACACAGAAATAGACAGCAGGAAGCGTTGAATACTGCAACTGAGTTCTCTTAGAGATGTACTTTGTACTGCCATGTGACAGCTAAAAGGTCGTTGGGCATTTGGAACGCGAAGCGATCTTCTATCCCATGTCAAAATAAGATTTTGGATGTCTGACAAAGTGGAAAGTCTTGAGTGGGATAGGAAGCTACCGAATTGGTTGATCGAACGGGGCAAGGGTCTAAGTGGTGCTGGCAGATAGAGTCCAGGTGGGGAAAAGTACATCCTGAAGACAACTAAAAGGCAAATAATTGTAACGAGCAACAATCTTCGTTATTCCTCTCATTAGTATTTTTAACAGAGCTAAAATTTAATTGGAGAATCTGAAGCAAAGGAGTTCCCAACTTTAACCACTGGGCTAAGACATTTGAAAATGCTTAAATAAGATAATCCTTTGCTTAGCAAATAATTATGAAAAGAAATTAAAAATTCTAAGAATTCATGAAAAGTAAAAATTGCCTTCTTTCACTAAAGTATTTGTTATTCTTCATTAGTAAAATATGCATTATCTATGTCTTTGGTTTTAATGTTAATTAGCTTTTTTTTTACAAAAATGCAATTTATATTTTTAAAATTTTCACTGATGAATAAATGTTTTTTTCAAACGCTTGTTCAAATTTGTATGTATTTTGTTCGTCCTCGTTAGTTGACAGTGGTTCAAAACTATATGCCCTATCACCAATTGCCCCGTGTTGCCACAATGTGAGGTGAATTAAAATTAAATCAAATGAAATACATATATTTTTACTTACGTATATCCTCTTCATCTCTTGTAAAGTTCTTAAAATTATGGGAACATATGTTGAGCACATTTAAGCTATTATGGGAAGTTTATTAAGAATTAAAAAAAACTTGGCAAAATATTTTATCTAAATATTGCTTTTTTACTTCAAAAATAATTACGTTTTTGCGTGTAAATGATTAGATGCGTAACTATAATATTGGAAGTTTGCTACAATTATTACAAATTTATAAGAACCACAAATTTTCTAAGCTTCTTTTTTGCAATTTATAGTACCTTTAAAATGTCCAAATTAACTATATAATAACCGTATATTTTCATATATATACAGGCATATTAACTTCTTTGGTTTGGGATTACTCGAAATTACAAGGTGTTTTCTTTCAACATTCATATAATATTACTGTATTTGTACATAACTCTAATTCATGGCTGTGTTTATCAAACACACATATACTCACAGATATATATTTATACAGAGATAGAAACACACAGATATATTGTGTGCTATTATAACGACGTATCTTTCACTGTTTTCTGTAATCGTAATTGTTGTTTCAATTCTGCTTTTCTAGTTGAAAACATTTTTGCCCTAATTTATGCATTTTAATTCGTGCTAATTTTATGGAATGAATTGAAAAAAAATATTGAAAACAAAACAAAAATAATTAATTCCAATACACTTACGGTATTAAGAAGATTTCAGAAAACATACATATTTCACAACTCGTCAGTAAATAAAGGTACATCTTTTAATGCATCCCATTTATACATTTTAGAATTCTGCTATTTTCCTATTTAAATATCTCATTATATTAATTTCATGGGATATGTTGTGGATTTCCTAAACATTTTCTAGTTTATAATTAGAACTAGAAATCGGAAGGAAAATAAATATTACACCCTCTTATTTTCTTAACAACTTATTTTCTAAAGATTGTGTTTCAACTATTTGTGCATTTTTCAATAAATAAAAAAAAAAATTATTTGATATTCTGCGTTAGACTTGCCTTTTTAAAAATATTTTACATCTTTCCTTACATAAAATTGCTCTAAAAATATCGAGAGTATTGGATCTTAAGTACTATATGATGCAATCTCTAACGAGGCTTAAATTTAAGGCATTGATAACACCTACGCACTAGCGTAGGAGTAGATGTTCGAATAGAGATAGCGTAAAATATGATGCCTTGTTATTCTAACTTTAAGGAATACGCAATGATTCAAAGATATAAAAATTGCAGCCGAATTCCTTAGCAGCAGAATATGTAGCTTATTGAAATAAAAATTATAGTTTAAAAAAACTAAAAAAAACTCCCTTTTATAGTTAATCGAACAAGTTGTAACTTATACTTTTAGTCGCCAAATCTGGAAATGGGATTTGAAATTAGTCGCCAGATGAGGGATGGAATCTGAAAACAGGAAATTGTTAATCCTGATGATCCTGATCAGGACAATGGAACAAAATTATTAAATTATTGTATTGTCATCAATCCTGGACAAATGAGAAAAATTTCGAATTAATCTGACCTTATAAAGTAGGTTTAAATAGAGTTCAAAGATTCCGTTACATACAAGTGAAGCTTATAAAAGGGTGTTAAAAAACAATTGTGATGTACTTTTCAAACATTTAAATTGTAAAATAAAATGTAGAATATTTATATATCGAAATGTATCATTTTATGAAGAAAAAACTATGTAAAAATTTCAAACGTATATATATATCTGCAAGCCTATATAATGTATTAATTATAATTTTGTATCGAAATATGAATGAAACATGAGTTATTATAAATATAATATGATCGAATGCAAATCATTATGGGTGTCATATAACGAATTAAATCGATCTAATGGTTTTTCATTATAGTCGCTTTTCCCAATTAAATCAAATGCAAATTTCAAAACCCAGTTATTTTTTAAAATCTTTTTTAACTTTTATTTTTCAAAAAGCTATAGGTAAATCTTTCTAATTCTAAACGTAAATGAAGAATGAAATTGTTTAATATGATTAATATTCAAACTTAGACTCCTTTTTTTTTATCCTACACCCATTTTTGGCATCTCTGCCTTTAGTCGACGAGCAGCCCAATAAAATGATGACGAAGCATAAGAAGAATTAAAATTCGCCAGAGTTCTCTACAAAAATATTTAAAACAATAGGGCAGTGTCTAGGTAGTCACCATCCATTTCTCCCTGGTGGCACACAGGGCAACAAGTCGAATCCTTTGCTCCAATGCGATGTAAATGCCTCTGCAAATAATCAGCTCCAGTAAGTAAACGAAAGCACGCCTCCAACAGATCAAGGCAGGGAACTGGGGGTTTACCACTTTTATTAAGCAAGATATTCCACCTTTTATCTGCAGCTGCATCACCATACAGGCTCTATTAATTTGCAGCTTACTGTAAATGCTTCTTTTGATGCTATTCAAAGACAAAGGAGAGTCAGGTTGGGACATGAGAGATCCCGCTTTAACAAGCCTATCTGCTTTCTCATTTCCAGAAATGCAACAGTGGCTGGGAATCCACTGGAGGGCAATGCTTTCTCTAACTTCCCAAGTTCAATTAACTTCATTCTACAGGAATGAATTAGTGCGTTGTCATTATATCTTGAGTTTATTAGAGACAAAATGGCAGCTTGGGGAATCTTAATCGATAATCATTAACGCGTTTTGTGCAGTTTCTGAAGGATTATTTTCAGAGATAGGAATTCGTTGAAAAAGTAAAGAATTTGATTTTAATTAAAGATTACGTTATAAAACCAAAAGTTATGCAAATTCAGTAAAGGTGATCCTCTGGTAAACAGAAACCTAGAACTAAAAACTTTAATTCGAACTCATATTGTTTTGATTTGTGCCTTAAAACCAATATATCCTGCTGGCTTCATTCAAAGTACACTTCAAGAAACAAAAACAAAAAACTCTGCCATTAACTTAATAATGCAATTCGTATAATCAGCAAAATTCATTTCAGACATTTAATTAAATGGCAATTTTAATTGTTATACAGAACTACCTTACGTACTTCAATTTGCAAATGGCACTCCTCAATATCTGAATACTCCAAACGATCTAACGAATGAAAAATTCTTTTATTTATTCTAAGAAAAAAAGAACATTTTTCCACCACCTCCTTAGCTTTTAAATCAAAGAGAGTAGGGAAAAAATAGTTTCCCCACTTCAACCTAATTTGAATAAAGAGCTAAGTTTCGAGGAAAGTAAGTTCGAACTCGCTTTTAATTAGTTTTCTGCAGTTCTGTTTTCGTCATGAATTCTTCTTGTTCTGAACTGCGATAAGTGAGTGGAATAAAAAAAAGAAATGGCGCAAAAATTATTTTCTGTAATGGTATTATCGAATAGGTGCTAAAGTAATTATCTATAAGAATGCATTTCTAATCATCTGGTGAAATAAATATAAAACTCGTAAATGTCAAGATTCCACTCATTGTGAATTTTATTCTAATTTTCTTTTTATTCTTCGAATTGTAAAGTGCATGAAATGTGAAAGGTGCCAGCCCTGAAGTGAAATGAAAGACTGAGAAAGCAGCTCGAAGGTTAATGAGGAATTAAAGAATGTTTTTTTGTTCATTGTATAGAAGAATTATTATTAGATATCAATAATTTGTTGGACAATTGCTTCGAAGCCCTTTGATAAATTGCATGGAATATGTAGGGTATAAGACTATGCGAGGAAAATAAAGTGTATAGTTTCAATTATTCTTTTTAAATTGCTTTTACTTTGATTTTTAAGAAAAATAATTCGTAAAATAAGCAAAAAAATAAATTTCTTTTTTACATTGCCATAAGTTAAATGTGTTACATTAAGAATAATTTTCAATTGTATCTTATATAATTCTCTTACTTTTATCAAAAGCTGTAAGTGTATTGGTTTCATAAATGTATTTTAAGCCTATACCAGAGCGTTTCTCAAACTGTGGGGGGTGATAACCCTAAGAAATAAGCGCGAGCTTATCGAAAAAAAATTTTTATTATTTCCAATGGCGGATTACAAGACAACTGCAAACAAAATGAGAAACAGAGAATATTGACAAAAAACAAGAAACAACCACACAAAAAAAGGAACACATGTTTATTTCAAATTTTCAATAAAATACTTTCTATTCATCCATTCAAAGTAGGAATTGACTTTTAAAAAAAATGTATATTACTTGTTTAAAGAAGATTTCTGAAAAATGCAATAACGTGCAACGTCAAAGCACATGAAATGATTGCCTGGAAGCACGTGATTACAGCTATCATGTGACTATGACGTCATATAAATTTGGCACATTATTCTTTTTTATTTTTATTTTTAGAAAGAATTTATTGTAAAACACTTTGCAATAGCATACTAATTTTTTATGATGTCCTGTTATGTAAAAACATAAATAGAATATGATATACTGCATTTTAAAATTCTTAAGCATTTTATTTCTACATAAATAAGTAGAATTATACTTTTTGTGCTTTTATTTCCATTGCCTTAATATTTTGAATTGGAGTTGTAATATATTTTGAGACATACTCTATCTAAATTTCTATCAAAACTGAACCCCTTTAAGAGCAAAATAAATTCAGATTTGAACAAATATTTTCTCAGTTAATGCAAATAAGTTATTTTTACAGATTTATAAATTAGAATTTTAGCTAAACTACTATCATAACAATAACGGCATATAGCTGCACCATTCTAAAAATAACGATTTGAATTTCAAATAAGGAAAGAGTATTTGCTTTTCCCTTAGACTCCTAAGAGATAGATTTTCGACGTTAAAATCAACTTAACGGAGCCATTGAAAGTACTTAAAATAAACTAAAATAATTATTTGACGAGAAAATTTCATTAAGCGATTTTAGGATCTTTAAAATAATTATCCACTAAATGCATACCTATTAATTAAAACGAGGCGTAACATTTGCTAAGCAATATAAACATATTTTCTTTCAGTGAATTAAGTCTTTACCATCGAAAAACGAAAAAATGAGAAAGAGGTAAGATAAAATGAAATTACGAAAAGAAAGTGCAATTAATACATTGTACAGATTTGGAATTTTTAAATTCTAGATTTCTGTAATAAATTAATTCTAATTGATATATATTTAATAAATGAAATAGCATAATTTTTTTTCATTCTAGTATTACGAAAAAAGAGCTTCTTAGAAAAAAGATTAAATAATTACTAAACATATAATTTTAACGCTACTTTTTAAGCACAAATTTCCATAGAGAATAAACTACTCTAAAGCCTTTACTTTATTTGTGAAGTGTCTAGTTTATTTTGTAGTCAGTTAGTATTAAAGGAGTGAAGCATTATCTTTAATAAAATTTGATCACAACCAGACTTTCATTGAAAATTCCAAGAGATATTTGAAAACAAATTTTAAACTTTGTGTGTGTTATATAATCTTTATGATTTTAATAAACTGAATGTGATTAAAATTCTAACTAACTTTAACGCGTACTTAATCAGACTCAATTAACATTAGTTGTTCTTACAAAATAAAATGCCTCGTTTAATATTAAATAAATTAACATTTCTTATTCATTATGGAATCAGTATCAGGATTTATACACTTCTTTTCTGAGTTTCGTTATAGGTTTTTTTGTGAAAATTTTAGCTTAATAGTGCTTTCTTGGCTACTAAATAATTCAGTGTATTTGAGTACAGCATATTCACGTCATGAGGTTGACAAATGATCCGTTTGCTTTTGATAAGTTTGATTGAAATTGACTTTTTTTTTTACTACAGAGAGGATCGAGAGATACAATAGCGGGACCACATAATTATGACTCACCCTCAGATTATTACAAAGACATTTCTGGGGTATTTCATTCTCTCAACTTCTATCTAACATCTCACTTGGACTGTCAGTTTCAGTTGCACTAGACCCAATGGATGTACCATAATCTCATAACCAACTTCATCAACAATGGGACTCGTCTCCATTAGAAGTAGGCTATTGCGGATATCCAATGTTATGCCAAGAGTAGTAATTTCAAACTTATTTTAGAAACTGAGCTTTACGGAGTTTTTTTTCTTTTATAAAATAATTGCTTTAGCTGTATGCATATTCCTTTTATTACGAATTACTTAAAGCAATATTGTGATTTCAATACCATTCTGCCTTTTTCAATAGAAATAAATATTTAAAGTAACTGACTACATACCCTCATTCGAAATCATAATTTTGAAAAAGAGCGTAACTGAGTAATTTTTCTGATATTTAATGTCAGTTATATTGGAATATACATAGAAAATTATCTTAAGAGTGCTGTGACAATTAACAATTATTTAAATGCAATTTTTTAATCAAAAAATGAAGACAAAAATGAGACACGTTTTCAAACATTCTCCTTTTATGGAAAATGCGTTCATAATAATGTTTTGCCTACATATAGTTAAGAATTTTCTCCAGAGCCTTAAAGATGATTTTTGAAAAAGTCACATTGTCTTCAGAGTTACGATTCATTGAAATAATGGTATTTTTTGTTAAAATTTGTCTATTCTGATATATTTAAAAAAGAATAAATCCTCTTCTAATTATATATTTCAAAAATACTAGTTCATGCTCTGTAGAGAAATCTTTATTATATATATAGGCAAAATATTATTATTTTAGTTGCATTTTTCATAAAATGTGAATGCTTTAAAATATGTCATTCTTTCATTTTTTGAAAAACGTTTGCATTTAAATATTATTTCCTTGTAATAGCATTCTTAAAACCGTTTTAAAAGTTTTAAATGTATGTTCTAATTCAAGTGACACTAAATATCAAAAAAAAATATTCATTTGCACGCTTTTTTAAACTTATCTTTCCGAACATAGTCAGTTTACCTTTAAATCATATTCTACCATAAATAATAATAATAATGCTTAATCCTAATATAATTTATCTTAAAAACTTCTTGAAAAATATAAACAATTATAAATCAGATTTTTTTCAAAAAGTTATTATCACTTTTTGTGGTAAATTTGACACTTTTTAAATGAAAGAAATTAGCTCAGTTCCACCTGTAGAACATTCAACATAAAGTGTTCAGAAATAAAAGGAAACATTAAAAAAACCCTTATAATAATTTTTCATTCTCCTTTAAATATATTTCCCTCACATAAACTTGAAACTTCTACCTCTTATTTCTTCAAAAACACTATTTGCTTTCAATATAACTTTAAGCGTCTAATCTTCTCGTAATAGCATTGAGTAAAGTACCTAGCTCACATGTTGCCATTCCATCTCAGAAAAGTCTCATACGGAAACCCAAAAGCGAGGAGTAATACTTGTAAGACAATAAAGTGAAGACCTAAGCAGCTGGAAATAGTGCTATCATAGTTTTAGTATCAGATGATCCAGAAACATTGATGTACTTTTATGCACTTTAAGAGCTTATGGCAATCAATCTTTGTGAAACAACTTGAAGTTTATTTTTGTTCCTGCAAAAGTGGATATTGTCTTGCATTATTTATGATGGAGAAAATTTTTCAATGTCATTAATAATATTGGTTTTTGTCTTTGGATTTTTCCATCTAAAATAATGAACAAAGATATTTAAATAACGTTTCTTAAAATAATGTTTTTAAATAGTAAATATACATATAAATTATAAAAAAAGGAATTATTCATAGGGAGAAGTTAAAACATTGAATATTTATTTGAAAACATTCTTTCCGTATTTTTCCCTTTTTTGAAATGCACACTTATTATAGTTTAATATTCTAATATATTTTTGTCTCAAATTTTCTTACTGCCGAGTAAAGTAGAATATTTTCAAAATTAATGAAATGTTTAGTAAATTTGTAAAATGTTAATTTTTCAAAAAATAATAAGAAACGTAAAAAAACGCGATGTTGTAGAAATATATCTACTACATTGAGAGTGAATTATTTTGCAAATGAATCAATATATATTTGCATATGGTAATATTGCAAAAAGGATATCAAAATTAATTAACTTTACTTATAATATTTTAATACTTGTATATTATTTATAATTATACGTACTTTTTATAAACACTATCACCCATCCGGAATAGTGGTTGTCAAAGCAGACTACTGTGCCTTAGCGCCTAGGTTCGAATCCCGGAGAAGACACGGATGTTTGTAAATGTATAGTACCTTTTCTCTCGCGATATGGGAGGGGGACACTCCAAATAGCTGTCGAACCGCAAGTTCTCTCGTGAGGTTGATGGAAGGGAAGAGAGGTAGGAGTCCCCTGGCTTCCAGGGCGTTTTCCCTCTTAATTGGGATGGAGCCGAGCTAAATCCTACTGTCACCTGTATGGTGCTCAAGGCTACGGCCAACGACAGGAGTACATCTAGGAGTCCAACCTGTATCAGGCTCTGACAACTTACCATCGGGATGGACAGAACAACAGTAACAACAAAATTACTTTTAAACACTATTACGCACAAAGTTTGGGTTTTATGCATGAACAATTAAAAACGCAGAATAAAAAAAATTAGAAAACTTAAGTTTAGTTTCATTAGAATATAAGAACCACATTATGACTAGTTAAACATGACAAGTATTGTAAGAAGTTTTGGAGATAAATTAAACTTTACTGACGTTCTTTTTAAACATTCCTGTTAACGTAACATTTTTAGATAAATAGGAAATATAGCAACAGGCGTCTGAGGAAAAAATTATCTTTTTTTTTTATATGTATGTGGTTGGTTTACTCTGAAGTGATTTAAGACCGTTAAAAAATTAAATAACTAGTATGAAGGTGAAATTCATCAGTAATTGGATTCTTGGATTTCTAAAGATTTTGAATTTTATAAACCTAAAAATCATTTTTTACACCTTGATCCAAACATAGAACGCGATGAAAATGATCCATAGAGACATCCAACGAGATTTAAATAATTGTTTAGTTAGGTATCAAGGATTATACTAAGAACCTGCACCAAATTCCCCGAAAGAAGAAAAAAATTCGTAAAACAATCCATCTATTCCAGTGCTTCTCAAACTTCCAATGTTTGCGGCCCAATTTTCAATCATAATTTTCATCGCACCCCCCTCCATACAATAACAATGTATTAAATTTAATAATACTATACTTTAATTCTAAAGCTACAATACGACTTTAACCACTTAAGTGCCACCGCGTATATAAACGTCTCACTCAACCAAAGCTTTAGTTGCCCCGGACGTATATATACGTCTTTCCGAAATACGATCTTCTCTGTGCACTGCTATCCATAAAACTATTCCAAAGGCTTTGAAATGCAATAAAAGGAACCTGACATTGTTTGCGAAGGATTTACTTATTTCAGAGAAGTTTTTACTTATTTATTCCTTTTATCCCCCCCCCCAATACATCACATTCGCGCATCTACGGTGGCATTCGAAAGATAATCCCGTAACTTTTAATCGGTAGTTAAGAGATTAATTATAAACGGTACAAATTATTAAGATAAGTGTTAATGTTTGTAAAACTTTTATGTATCACATGCCCATGGGGTCACTGGTACTTAACTTAGTACTGTTAAATATTAATTATACAATACATTGGGCATTTATAAGTGTATTATATCAGTGCAAATGTGTATTTTATTATTTATTATGTTCGAATGCATTTTGTTTGTTTACTTTCGGTAAATTAATAATTTTTTAAATAATCTTTTGTTTTCGAATTTTCAACATGCTCGCGCCCCCTCGTAGAGTTATCACGCCCCTCTACGGGGGCGCGCCCCATAGTTTGAGAAACGCTGATTTACTCAAAACAACATTGTTGAACTAAAATAGGGATTCTAAGTAGCGAATGGGGTATATATATTTTCAATGTATGGACAGCGACTACAAGACATCATGCTATAAGCAAATGTGTTCATTTTTAACGAGCAGGGATGAATAATTAATATAATTTTTAGAATCCTTGATTAAAAGTTCTAACGGGCTCTTTTCGGGCTTCAACTAATCCTCTTGGGGAATATATTATTTAACTGTGATATTAGTTTAAAAACCACTCCCCGTAGAGATGACTTGGTTTATGCAAATGCAACTTCTATTTAAGTGTCAGTCGTTGAGTAGGTGAGGTTATGGTTAAGAGTTGATAGTAAGCTGGAGTTCAAGTTTTAACGACTGGGGGTCATATATCATAAGATTAATAATAGAAGGAAAATCCGCGGAATAGTGGAAGTCATCATCATTGCAGTTGAACGAGCTAGGACGGATCATTCAAGAGATTTAAGTCAGATAAGTACCTTACTTAATTTAGTCATCTAAATTCGGGATAAGATTTCTTATTGTTCCCTAGGTTTAGTTATTAAAGTGCATTTCGTAAAATTTTAAAAGTTGAATTAAATTAGTTATTCTAATATCATGTGTGCTCCTTCCTCGAACCCTTTCACACCCGCGACCTCCGGGTCACAACGAAGTTTTTATTCTTTCTTAAGTCAATATATGTATGCATTCCTAATTTTATTTTAGTTAGTAACTGAATTGTGTAGAAATCTCTATTTTTTTCTTTTTCTTTCAAATGGGTTACATTTTGGCAGTTTTAGCATGTTAAAATGTTAATGGCAAATATGTAATTGTATTATGTTAAATAACAAATGTAGAGTAAAAGTTCTGATTATAACTATTAAAAATATAATTATAAGTGCAAACAAATCCAAACACATATGCTGTTGAGATTTCTTTACCTTTTTGCAAGATTTTTTTAAATTAAATTTCTTAGATTCTTCTTACAATCTTTTGGGAAACGTGAAACATTTCCCTTTTTTTCAATTCCTAGTATTAGTTCACTCTCTCTCTCTCTCTCTCTTTCTTTCTCTCTCTCTCTCTATATATATATAAATATTTATATTTATACATCTTGATCAAATTTTCCATCGTTAAGTAAATACTTTCTATTCATCCGTTCAAGTTCAAATACATTTTTTAAATGTAGTGGGTGGCACTTGATGTTATACAGTTTTTTTCAAATATTCATTCATCAAAAAAATTAAAAAATGAATAAATAGCAACGAACACAAAAATAATAGTCCAACAGCATGTATAGAAAAATACTCGTTGGTTGTTTCCCTGTAGCGCAGCGGAAAGCACGTTGATCTTCTAGTCCAAAGGTCGTGGATTCGAATCCTACCTGGGATGGCTTAATTTCTGAGACTGTGATTACTTTTTTTACTATACTATTTTATTAGAATAATTAAATTTAATTAATAATTAAATAGTAACAAACAAAAATAATCCAACACCCTATATAGAAAAAAAAATGGAAAATTGCAAGGAAAATCATTTTCTATTTTGTCACTTATATAATGATTCTGTCATATGTATATACATATTTTATATTAATTGTAACTATTTAATAAAAAGTAACTAAAATATATTTTTTTTTGTTGACCTAAGTAGGAATTGGCTTAAATTTTTTTTAAATATTATTTGCTGTATAAGTCGCATTTTTATGTAGTATTTCAAAGAATGTTATCCCATAAAAAATACATAGTGTACACGCGCCTACAATATAGGAAACAATATGTATTATACTT
Organism: Trichonephila clavata; assembly: GCA_019973975.1. Classification (NCBI taxonomy): domain Eukaryota; kingdom Metazoa; phylum Arthropoda; class Arachnida; order Araneae; family Nephilidae; genus Trichonephila; species Trichonephila clavata. The sequence goes on along the minus strand of BMAO01025874.1, from coordinate 1,141 downwards.
AAATAATATTCATAGCATTCAGTATTTAAAAGCAGATGTAACAAATAATAAAGAGAAAGGCTTTTCTTATCTGTAGCATATAAAATAAGTGCAAAAAATCTCAAAATTATTTTTAATGTTTTGCTTCTTCTGTACCTTTTCAAATATTTAACAAAAACGAATTATGAGGAAGATGTGGTTCTTACTTTCATGTTTTCATCTCAAATTATACACATTTAGTAATGAAAATACCCATATGCGGGTCTTCAGTAAATGTCGTTTTTATTGCGTCTCCAGCTTTTCAATTGTGTGTGTTTCAAAGAGAAGTAGTTTTGCGGAGAAATAACGCAAAAGGTCGGTTCTCTATCTATTTCCTTTTTTTTTTAAATCCAAAAAAAAAGGCGTTTGTTTTTATTTTTCTATGGTTTTTCGCATTCCTAAAAGGAAATACAAGTCAACAAACTCCTACGATACGTCCGCACAAATAATTGTGATAGAAAAGAAAAGTAAATATTTCGTTCTTTTTCGAGGATGTTTTATTTTTCTTCGATATACTCTGTGAGGAAAAATGTATTGCATTCAAAAAATTCTAGAGTTTTCACTGTTTGCTTTATATTTTGTTTTACATGATATTGAAAAATATTTGCTCAGCATATCTTTGAAAGTTTTCTAGTTCGCTATTTTTTTTTCAAGTTATTTTAAGAGAAAAAATTATAGTTAAAATCAGTGTTTCATTTTTATTATTACTCTGGTGGAATTTTCCACCAAATACTTAGGATTCATGATGGAATGCTTCCATTTATATAATTCGTAAATAGGACCACTTCTATCTGAATGATTTTACAAGTCTGCATTAGCAACAAGTAATATTGAAAGTACGTATTTACTCAATCATAAAAGCTTCCAGTGTTTTGAAAATCCACTCTTGTTTATTCAGAGCAAAATAAAACATTTATGTAAACACATTTTTTCCTGAATATATGTGTTTGTTATATTTAAATATTTTAGTACGATAAAAAAAGTGAAACACACACATATAAAAGTTTTTATTAAAGAAAATATTAACTCTACAAAAACTAAATCCCTGATGTCTTGGGTGATAAAATGCAGAAAAAGGAAATATATTTAATTATAAAATTTTGTAAAGAATTTATTCATGCGT